>WSYH01015260.1:0-14518 GCA_036426205.1 Ascaphus truei
CTCGACCACCACTCTCATATCCTAGAAAAATACTCACCAAGGAACTACTCGTTTACGGATCCCCTTTCCGCCTAAAAAACTTTAGGAACAACTCAGTGTCCCCAAGACCCATGGATGGGCCTGTCTTGCCGCGGTTCTCACTGGGGGGTGGGGGTACACAAAGGAGTGACCACGAGTCTCTGGACCACGACTCTACCCCCAATCCTAGACAGTTCAGGAACAATTCCAGGTCCCCCAACTCTGAGTGGTCCTGTTCGCCCGGAGGTCTCGCGTGAAGGGGGGGGTACTGTAAGGAATCCACTCCTCAGTTTACTGTTTACCTTGCCTTACAGACCTGGGCAGTCCTGGAACACTTCTCCTGATATTTACTGCAGCCTGGATTCACTCATTAAAGCAATACTGTCACACGCCTCTTCTGCTATTGGTTCACTGACCTTTAAGTACTGCCTTCCCACAATGCTCCCTGCCGAGCATAGTCCTTCCTGGATGTCTAATGTTCTGCCACAAGCCCGAAGGCTTGGCTCTGTTGTGTACTATCTCT
The DNA here is from genome assembly GCA_036426205.1 of Ascaphus truei. NCBI lineage: Eukaryota > Metazoa > Chordata > Amphibia > Anura > Ascaphidae > Ascaphus > Ascaphus truei. The sequence continues at coordinate 542 of WSYH01015260.1, forward strand.
CTAGTTTTATGCACTAGTTCACGCAGAGTTCTGTTCCTGTCTCCTGTGCTGAAGCGGAGTACTCTCCTTGTTTACTTCGGCTCCTTGTTTCCTGAGACCGGCTGCTAGTGTCACGCAGCGGTCTGTTCCTGTCTCCTGTGCTGAAGCGGAGGTTTCCCCAGTGTTGTCTTCAGCTCCCTGGTCCTGGGCCTGCTGCTCATTCTCTATTGCAGAGGCCGTGTCCTGGTTCCTGTGCTGAAGCGGAGGATTCTCCAGCCCGCTCAGGACTCTTGCGCTGAAGCAGTGGTTTACCAGTGCAGCCAGGCGGTGTGCCCACTCTGGTCTGCCTATCCTTTCCTGAGACCTGTACCATGGGCCATGGACGCCGCACGCGCAGAGGCCACTCCCGCGCTCACGCTCCTAAGCTGAAGTGGGGAACTCCTGACTTCCTGTTGCCAAACTCCTGCTTGAACAATGTGAACCCTGATGTCTCCGATCCTGACCCTGGCTTGTCCACTGACGATGCTGCCTTCTCCAGTCCCGACCCTGCTACGTACGACTACGAACTGCGCAATCCGGATCCGCCTGCGCGGTCTAAGGTCGGTGCTTTTACAACCCCACCTCAGCCACGCGGTCCGACCCAGGTTTGTGGCGAGCACAACCCTGACAATCACTCTGTCTCTGTCTGTCTCACTCTGGCTCTGTCTGTCTCACTCTGGCTCTGTCTGTCTCACTCTGGCTCTGTCTGTCTCACTCTGGCTCTGTCTGTCTCACTCTGGCTCTGTCTGTCTCACTCTGTCTCTGTCTGTCTCACTTTGTCTCTGTCTCACTCTGTCTCTGTCTGTGTCTGTAACGCCTGTATGCCCGCAGACCTGGCCAGTCCCCAGTACTGAGGTGGGTAGGGTTAAAACGCACCCACAGCAGTGAGGGCATGCCCGGAGTGTGGTAGTGCTTTGCCGGGCCTGTAGAAAGATGGTTAAAGTATACTTGCAACACCTTGGGACATATAGAGATGTCCGTGTGCCAGAGTCTAGGGCAATAGAGAGCAGGATAATGATGTCCGTAAGCCAGAGTCCAGGGATAACAGAAGTCAGCAAGGTCGTGTCCGTAAGCAGGGTTCAAGGGCAGGAGAGAGCAGGGTAATCCAGTACAAAGCAGAGGTCAAGCCAGGGAGATCAAAGGGTAAGCAGGAGCAGGAACAAATGCTGAAAGACACAGGAGAGCCAAGCATAGGACTACACACACAGAGGTTACAAAAAGCTATGCAGAGCAATGAGCTTGAGGACAGACAGGGGTTATAAAGGAGGGAACACCAATGGGAGAGAGAGGAGGAGCAGAGGGTGAAGTAAGAGGCAGTAGGGGTAGGTGAGAAGGAGAGAGGGAGGAGAGAGGTGAACCAGAGAGGGAGATAGCTTGTACAGCAAGGGAGGAGGAGCCAGAGGGCTGGGAAGGCTTAGAAGGGTAGCATGTGCGCACACCCTCTGTAAGGTTAGAGTGCGCATGCACAGGCTGTGTCAAGAGGCGCGCAGAGCGCCGCGCCGCAGGGGCACCCGCCGATGGCGGGGAGAGAACCGGAGGTGAGTTTGCAGGAGGTAAGGAGACCGGAGTGGGAGCAGAGGGAGGTCGTGAGCGGGGAGTACTGCAGAGGGAATTGGGAGTTTTAGAAGACACGCGCGCCCTGCGGGGAACACGCGAAGACGCTGGGAGAGCGTCAGGGGATGCCGCATAGGGACGGATGCGGGAGGAAGAAGGGAGAACAGAACGGGGAAGCAAGGAAGGGATATCAGAGGCAGGGGGAAGCGCAGGGCAAGTGATACATGGAGGGGAAGGAATCCCCTGAACCATCACAGTATCCCCCCCTTGAGGATCTATCTCCGGGCGATCCAGCCATGGTTTCTGGGGAAATTTCTGATGGAATTGCCGGAGGAGTTTGGGGGCATGGATGTAACGTGACAGTACCCATGAATGCTCTTCTGGACCATACCCCTTCCAATGGACGAGAAATTGGAGGTTATTTCTGGACCAACGGGAGTCGATTAAGGAGTGAATTTCGTACTCTTGCTGTCCTAGAGTGGTCACCGGGTTGGGTTTACGGGAAGGATCCGGGAAGTGAGAGCTCTGGATGAAAGGTTTGAGTAAGGATATATGGAATACAGAAGGAATCCTCATGGTGGGAGGCAGTGCTAACTGGTGGGCGACCGGATTGATCCTTTCTACTATTTTGAAAGGGCCCAAAAATCTCGGGGACAACTTTGGAGATGGAGTCTTGAGCCTAATATTCTTTAAGGACAACCACACTCTGTCTCCGGATTTGAACGAAGGACCTGGTTGGCGACGTCGATCTGCCTTAGTTTTTTGTCTTGAGACGGCAGTTTGTAGAGTCTTAAGGATCCTCCTCCAAGAATTCTGAAGGGTAGTAACATGGGAATCTGCTGCGGGAACGCCAGAAGGGGGGGAGGAGAGGGAAAGACTTCTAGGGTGAAAACCGAAATTGATGAAAAAAGGAGACTCTTGTGTAGATTCATTCTTAAGAGAGTTGATTGCAAATTCGGCCCACGGTAACAGGTCCACCCAGTTGTCTTGAGACTCGGAGACGAAACATCTGAGATACTGCTCTAAGGTCTGATTCATCCCTTCAGTCTGACCATTGGTCTGAGGGTGATATCCAGAAGAAAAAAAGAAGGGAAATCCCAAGTCTCTGGGAAAACGCACGCAAGAACTTAGAGATGAATTGAGAACCTCTGTCAGAAACAATCGAAATGGGAACGCCGTGTAATCTGAAAATGTCCTTGGAAAAAATATCGGCCAAAGTAGCAGAATTAGGAAAACCCTTGAGGGGAATAAAGTGTGAGTGTTTAGAAAATCTGTCTACCACAACTAGAATGGTATTCATTCCCTTAGAATTGGAAAGTTCGACAATGAAGTCCATAGAGATGTGTTTCCAAGGATGCTCCGGGATAGGAAGAGGCATGAGAAGACTTGAAGGTTTGTGATGGGCAGATTTACTCTGGGCACATACCGGACAAGCACTAGTGAAATCAAAAATGTCCTTGTTCATCTTAGGCCACCAAAATGTCCGTTTAATAAGATCCGCTGTCCTCTTGAAGCCTGGATGACCGGCCGATCTAGAAGAATGTCCCCAAAGTAAGATCTTGTGGCAAAATCGTGGAGCTGCGTATAAGCGTCCCTCTGGTACCCTGAACCTGCTGGGAATGTGAACCTGGGCTTTGTTGATTTCATCCAAAACATCAAAATTATTGGCAGAGATTATGCACTTGGCAGGAAGAATAGGTTCCGTGGACTCATTGGATTCGTTCTCCGTGGCGAACTGTCCGCTTTGATATTTTTGGTACCAGGAATATACGAAATGGTATAGTTGAAATGGGGGAAAAAAAAGAGACCAACGGGCCTGACGGGATCCTAGTCGTCGAGCCCCCTCGATATACACCAAATTTTTGTGGTCGGTGAGGATGGCAATATGTTCCTTGGTGCCTTCTAAAGATGCCTCCACTCCTGAAGATCCAATTTAATGGCCAATAGCTCACGATTCCCAACATCATAATTTCTCTCGGCAGACGAGAATTTCCGAGAAAAAAACCCACAGGGATGGAGTTTTTCTTGGGGAGACAATCTCTGAGAAAGAACTGCACCGGCTCCCACATCCGAGGCGTCAACTTCCAATGTGAAGGGAAGGGAGGTATCCGGGTGACGTACAGTGGCGACCAACTTTATTCGAACTCGGCTAGCTCCGCGAATTTCGGAATATCCCGGTGATGTGTGGTTTTGTATCGTTTTCGCCCGGGATGTATTGCGTTATTTTCGCGGCTGTGATTTAAACATTTTATTCCCGCTGTCTGCAATACTGCAATGCCGTGTAAAAACGCCTGGGGGCGTTTGCGAGCTGTTGTCTTTGAAGTCTATTACCTTCGCGGTTCAACACAGTCTGTGCGTGCGTGCGCGCGCAGTAATAGTAAAATTGCATATTTAATTTATTTTACAGTACAGTACTGTACATGCTCGGACCCTGTTGGGGTGAAGTGAGGGGGTTCCTAACATCTGGGGGCACAATAAATTTTATTTCTAGGTGCCCTGGAACAGAATTTCCCACGCCAATTGGCCGTGAACTTGACCGAGGCCCTAAGTAGTTCCCACGCCAATTGCGCGAATATAATTTAAAATAACCCGTTCTGTGGGTCTGAGCGGGTTGAAATTCACCTGCCCCTCATGCGGAAGGATCCTTTGCCACAGTGGCAAAATATCAGCCTTGCACGATCCCCGGAACCGGAGGTACCAAAAGACAGTTTAAAAGCACATTACCAAAGTGGCTTTTTTTCTGCCATGCAAGTCAATGGCAGAAACCTGAAATTTAACATCATCCTGACTCCGTTCTGTTGCCACGAGAGGGTCGCAATTTGCCATGCAATCCTGCCATAACTAGGACTACGTGGTGACCAAATCTGAGCCCTCTAGGTTGAACAGAACTGGAGTTATGGGTTCCAGGTTTCTGCTCATTCTGACTTAGCCGGTTCAAAGCTTTCTCCGCCATTACGCTCAATGGTAGGACCCTCCTCGCCGGCGTGACCCTTTCTCGTCGCCATTACTGCTCGGACCCTGTTGGGGTGAAGTGAGGGGGTTCCTAACATCTAGGGGCAAAATGAATCATTTTATCTCTAGGTGCCCTAGAACAGAAGTTCCCATGCCAATTGACCTAGTTCCCACGCCAATTGCGCGCTCATTGCTCTTTTTTTACAATGTTGCCGAGCTTGCGGCTTAGTGGTCAGGCAGTAAAAAAAACAGTGCAGCAATTCAACATGTTCTTTTATAGGTGGAGTCAGTACAAAAACATTTATTTACAAATACTGTACAATGTTGAAACATTTAAAGTGCACAGCAATTCTAACCATCAACACACAATAATACATACTGCAGCCTGTGCATGGGGCACAGGGAGTTAAAGTGACTTGCTTTTTATGTACTGTATTTGGGGGTTGTACACTGTATTTGGGGGTTTATTCATCAAATTATTATGATGAACTGCCTTTTGAAATGACAGTGCTGTTAACTATTTCAGCCACACACCTCCAGAGTTTTTAATCCCTCCCTAGCCAAGCGTCAATCGGCTGAGTCACCCTAGCCTACCATCCCCCTCTCTCCACTGGGTCGTTGATCTTCTGCATATTGCCATTGTGTTCTTAATCCGCCCATAGCCGAGCGACAAAGACTAAGTACGCCTGCGTCTAATCACACCATCCCCCTCCCCCAACCCTTAGAGGCCTGTTTTGTTAACGGTAACGCTTTAGAAAATCCCCTCTCGAATTGGAAATGTAAATCTGATGTGCACAGCACAGTGAGAATTGAGAGTACACTGATATTGCACTGTAGGGGTGGTTGTCAATGATTATGATTCGCAGGAAAGTGAATAAATATTTATTTTATTTTATCAGGAACCAAAAAATACAAATATAAAAATAATAATCAGGAATAATACATACACTAATGCAGTTTTTATTAAGTTCTTTTGGCAGATTGAAATTGGATAGCCATTTGGAAAACATTTGTAAAACATGGGGAAACATGAGTAATGCACATTTATAAGAATATTATTTAATACTATATACACTACTGTAATGTACTGTATAATATATACTGTATACTATATACTGTAAACTGTAGTAATATTTTTTTTTCCGTCTTTATCTTTTCCTCATTCTGTCTGCAGTTCATTGAGAGAGGAGAGGTTTTGTGTACATCATTACTGCTGTTTATATACTGTACTTTTGACTGTACAATACAAGCAGATTAGACTGGACGCAACACCCCCCCCCCCTAGGCCACCCTTTTTCCTGAAACGACAAGAAAACAAAAAATTAGTGCAGTTACTGTACTGTATGTGCGTACTGTACTGTATTATGGCAGAACTACTGTAGGTGGTTGGTGCAGCTTTCTCTCTGGAAAGAAAAAAATGGAGCAGTTAGTACGCAGTTACTGTAGTACTGTCAAACTAGTCTACTGTATACTGTAACTACTGTATACTCTGACTACGGTTAAATTCTATGTACTGTACTTGAGCCTGATGGCTGGTGCTGCTCTCTCTGTAAAGAATAAACTAACTACTGTAGTGTATAGTGTGTTACTCGGGCGCTAACTCTAACCGTCACTTGGTAAATGGATATATATTTTAAGCATAGAAAGGGTATAATACAACCTTATTTGGAGTTCTCTTGAAAAGTCCTCGTGTGACTCAAATTACCCCACTAGGGTCTATCCTGGACCCTTGATAGATATGAAACAAAAGAAGAGATGGGGGAGCACAATGTGAGGGGGATGTAATATCTTTCACTGACGGTCAATGTGGTGTTTATACCTCTATTGATCCCTCATAGAAAGATCAAAAAGCTCCTTGGATGGGGAGCTTGCGTATAAATATGTGATCACAGGGATTAGGTGGAAAAATAAATAAATAAACTTACACGGCCTTGTGTAAGTTGTATCTCATCAAGGTTTCTTTTACTTCCTTTCGAGTCTTGCTTCTGGGTGGTAGTGCTTCTTTCTTTCTGGTCCTTTTTTCTCCTTTAGGTCGGTGGATTCTTGACTGTAGTTTGCCTCTCGTGTGGATATAAGTGTAAACAATAAAGGAAGGCAATTAGGCACATACATACACAGATCTGCTGCGGTAAGGGGGTGAAGCAATATGATATTGCATGTATCCAATACTGATAAATAATATTCCACTCACACGGCCTAATGTGAGTGGTCTCCTATATCCGTATCTTGTCAACACCCATACGGTTAAAAGGTCTTCAGGTAGATGTCATATGACCAATGACCAGGGCTCAAATGTTCAAACCTGGTGGGAGGGGAATAGAGGGATATACCAAAATACTCACACGGGCCAGTGTGAGTACACACTCGTAGAGGTATCTTTGATACTCCAGTAGCAATGATGGGAATGGTGGGTAAACACCTAGGGGCTACACACAATCTCAAGTGGACTCAGGGACACTGAACACTATGGGGGGTGATAACTTTATTAAATACTAGCATAGAATAAGCAATATACACTTAAAAACAATAAGGGGATAGAAAATATAAAAACAAAGAAGCCACTGCTGCTTCTATTGGGAGAATAAAGCAGCAAAAGGAAACTCTGGGTGGTTAGTGGGCCTGAGGAAGCCCTGTTCAGGGCGAAACGAAAAGGTGATGCTGTGGACTGACCTTGCTTTAAGCATGCTGCTGTCTGGTGTTCCGGACCGCTACTGGGCAGCTTCTGTTCCTCTGCAGTACTTAGCTCGTCGTGTGACTTTAGCGGGAGACCACCTGTGTAGGAGACGGTGTGGGGTGGGGTAGAGACATCGGGGACATGTAACAAAGTGGGGAAAGAAAACACACAGAACATGTAGAACTGGAAGGGAGAGGAGCCAGTGGCATAGGACCACTTCCTCCCCCGTGCCTGTGGGTTGGTGGGCCTCTGGGTCGCGCCCTCCGTCTCCTGCCTCCTCCTCAGGGTCGCCTTGGTCCACCTCTTCCCCAAGTCTTCCTCGGGATCTGGGGCAGCTGTCCCAGCACGAGAGTTTAAACACATGGCGACTGTGGGACCGCCGTCCCAGCCGACAATCCAGTATCTTTATTAGTCTAAGCTGTGTTGGTAGACATAGTGACTCTTAACAATTAATGTGTAAACCTCTAAAGCACAAACCTAACTTTTGAACTGCTTTATCGCAACCTTGTCTCCCCTGTATGCCCAAAACCTTGCGCCCCTAAGATGAGCTGCACCTTCTCTTCCCCTGCGGTATTCCCTTTTATCCCCCCGTAACCCCCGTGGCCCTGAAACATGCTTCGGTCCCTCGTTAGCCGGCTGCTAGTGCTGCTAACCGCTACTGCTTATTTTTGCCTTTTCATCCCCCTCTTTTCCTGTCAGTCTGTCTCTCTTCTCTCCCCCTTCTCCCTCTGCCCCTTCTCCTTCCTCCCCTTCCGTGACCGTCATCTACCAGTTCTCTCTTCCTCCTTCCTCACCTACTCCTTCTTCTGCCTCTCGTTGCTACCTTGCTACTTTCTCATTCGCCCCTTCCCATTCTTCTGTCCTCTGCCCCATCCTCCCCGGCATCCTACCTCCCCTCCCCCCCGGAGCCTGTCTTTCCCTCCACCTACCTCCGCTTTGCTATCTCTCCCTCTTTTGGCTCGGCTCCTTCGACCCTTCTCTCTCCCTAACTCTAACCCCCCTCCCTCCTCTGGTGCCGATCGCCGCTTCTTGTGTGTTGTTCCGTGGCACTTCCGCCATGATCTTGTAGGGACTGCCCCTTCCGTCTTGCTTCTGGTCGGCGCCATCTTGGATGAGGCTCTCCTCCGGTCCTCAGCTCATCTCGCGAGGTAAGGTGGCTCCTCCTCTCCGTCGTCATCTGCCTCCGCCTCTCTTTCAGTCGAGCTCCGGAGCTGCTCCAAGATGGCTGCCAGTCTTTGGGGCTGCCGTCGGGCTTCAAGGTAAGCATGGCGGGATTTGAAGTTTTGGCTGGGCACCTCAGGTTGCTGTCAGGATTGTAACTGGTGGGGACACCGTGCGGGAGACCACAACGGGTGGCCGGTTCGGGCGGGGGGAGGTCAATTTTAACTATGAGCGAGCGGAATGTCTCTGTTAGCATCTTTTCAACGGGGCTTCGGGTTTGCCTGTGTTTGTCAGGTCGACCTGCCTCGCGCCATGATGGGTCCGGTGCTGATCTGCCGCCCGCCATTTCCTCAGGTATTTTATCCTGCAGGCCCAACTTTGTGAGGAAGTCTCCCCCGTCCTCCGCTCGCCGTATTGTGTTAGCTGCCCCGTTTCTGGAGACCAGGAGGCCGAAAGGGTAGATCCAGCGATATTTAACCCCTTCATCGCGGAGGATTTTTGTGATGGGGGTAAGTTGCTTCCTTTTCAGCAGGGTGGTGGGGGAGATATCTTGAAAGACCTGGATTTTGTGGGTTTCAAATGTGGGGTTGTTGCGTGTCATCTGACAAAAGGATTCCTTTATTTTAAAATAATGAAAACGAGCAATTATATCTCTCGGGGGATCACCTTGCTGAGGCTTAGATCTTAGGGCTCTGTGGCAGCGGTCTAGCTGGATCTCTTGTGCTGACTTGTCTGGCATAAGCTGTGTCAGCCATCTTCCCACAAAGTCCTCAGGATCTGATTCTTCCTCTGAGACCCCTCGTATCCTGACATTATTTCTGCGCTCACGATTCTCAGAGTCCTCTTGTTTGTCTATGAGGTCTCGTATGGTATCCTTGACCTGAGCCAGTTGCCTGTCAGTTTTGTGCAGGGACTTAATGGTAGAATCCAGCTTCTTTTCTAGTGAGTCCGTGCGGCTACCTATGCTGCTGATATCTGCTCTCAGGGTGGCTACTTCCGCTTGCAAGCATTTTTTTATATCGGCACAGAACTCCTGCATGTCCCGCCGTCTCATAATCTGGTTCCCCCGATCGTGATCCCCGTCCTCTTCCGACTCCGTTCCGCTTGGCGGGGGGCCCTCATGGCTTTTGGCGCGGGCCTGGTCTCCCTTCCCAAAGTAGTCCGTGAGAACGTGTTCCCTTCGACATCCTGAGGTTATCCGGATGCTATCTAGGTAAATTTAGGGGTAATCCGTTAGGTTTGAGTGCTTTAATTATTTATTTATTGTCGGCTGTGAACGGAGCTGTCTGCTCACACGTCCATTCAGTCCGTCGTCGCGCATGTGCCTCCGAAATCTTTTTAACAGGCATTGCTGCGAGTAGAAAGAAATACAAACACAAGAATGTATATTCGATGTTTAGTCGATGTGTATTCAATGTGCAGTGAATCCACAAAATGGATGGTGTATTTATACGTTAATGACTCACATTTGAGCACGCCCACTTTCAACACCTGTACCTGGTAGCCATGCATAAAAGGTCACACACTTTGCATAGCCCACCACTCGATGATCTTTATCTGAACTTGCCCTTGTCCAGATACTGCATTGTGCCACCTGCTTCCATGGAGCATCCCCGTTTCTATGGACGCAAGAACCCACTCACCTCTGCCGTGCCTGTCATGCTGAAAAAGCGAAAGGCGGTTGCCGTTTCCACGCCAAGGGCAAAGCAACAGGCTAAGGCCAATAAAGAAAACCTTCTGCTGACCCCAAAGGTTAAGGGTTTCCTTAGACGTAAGTCTCATTATGTGAAGAAGATATACGGTGATGTACTCTCGACGCAGAACGAATGGCAGCCAACCCATCGAATCTGCAGACCACTTCCTCCCATATGCTTCGACGACTCTGCTGTAGCTGTCCCGGAAAACTTCAGCCCATCTTCTCCACCCCCATCTTCTCTGGTTCCATCTGACGACGCTGCTGCCTCTGAAATCCACGGGTCACTGTCTCCTCTGCTCTTGGACGACTCTGCTTCTCGCCTGGAAATCCAAAGGTCACTTTCTCCATCCCTCTTCGATGACGCTGCCGCTTCTCCTCTACCGGGTAACCACAGGTCACCTCCTCCATTCTCCATCGATGCCGCTTCTGTCCATGGAACCCCCATCTCATCTTCCGTTGCACCCATCCCCCCAGATGTCCAGACGCCATGCACAAGAAGCAGCTTGTTAGAGCGGATACTGAATGGGATAAGTGTGGATCTCCCCGGGAATTCTATTGTGCTGGCAAAGATAGATCTGCTTCTGGAGACAATGCTAAATGTGGAGCAACGGATGCTACAAATGGAGCAACGGATGGATCAACGGATGGAAAAGATAGAGGCTGACATTGCGGGCATACATTATTTGCTCGGTGCTAATGCCCCTGTTTCCCCGCCCCCGGAGCAGGGGGGTGACATGGATGTGACCCCCTTCGACCCCCTTCCATCAGCAAGCACACCCCCTCCACCAGAAGATGTAGTGTACATGTATGCCGTTGAGGAGGACATGACAACCCCGTCAAGACCACGCCAGGAGACAACACAGCGACCACGACCGGAGGAAAGCTTCCTCCCAGACAACCTACCATCGCCCGTCGCCTCAAGCACACCCGTTCCCAAAAGACCTACACCCGCTCGCATCGAAACGGTGCCAGACATCACCCTGTGCGATCTGCCACCGGCGCTCAGGGAGAATTATAGGGTGAGGAGTGCTGGTGTACCCCACAAGTATGCCTTGATCATTTTTAAGCACCATGTTCCCTACTCGTTGTACTGCGACTGGGCTTTCAAAGTGAACTACGATGGGAATCGCGCAAAAAAGGCCCTTCCTGTCAATTTAAGGAAAAACATTGTGGAAGAAATGCAGCGCTATTATACAGTTACAGATCCTGTAATGAAAGGCGTTAGAGACTTCATTAATGTCGTTTTGCGCCATGCAAGGAATCGGCCATGGACGGACAATGTGGAGGACTTTGAGTGAGACCATACTGTTGTGCTGAACTGTATTGTACTGTACATGTTTTGCCCTACTGTTACTTAAAATGCTTCAACATTGTATTTGTAAATAAATGTTTTTGAACTTACTGCACCAATAAAAGAACATGTTGATTTGTCTTACTGTACTGTACTGTACATTGTTTCCATTTGCTCCTTTGATAGTACTGCAAGCTCGGCAACATTGTAAAAAAAGAGCAATGAGCGCGCAATTGGCATGGGAACTAGGACAATTGGCGTGGGAACTTCTGTTCTAGGGCACCTAGAGATAAAATTCATTTAGCCCCTAGATGTTTGGAACCTCTCACTCTCACCCCAACGGCGGAGAAAGCTTTGAACCGGCTAAGTCAGAATGAGCAGAAACCTGGAACCCATAACTCCGGTTCTGTTCAAACTAGAGGGCTCAGATTCGGTCACCATGTAGTCCTAGTTGCGGCAGGATTGCATGGCAAATTGCAACCCTCTCGTGGCAACAGAACGGAGTCAGGGTGATGTTAAAGTTCAGGTTTCTGCCATTGACTTGCATGGCAGAAAAAAATCCACTTTGGTAATGTGCTTTTAAACTGTCTTTTGGTACCTCCGGTTCCAGGGGTCGTGCAAGGCTGATATTTTGCCACTCTGGCAAGTGTCCTTCCGCATGAGGGCCAGGCGAATTTCAACCCGCTCAGACCCACAGAACGGGTTATTTTATATTATATTCGCGCAATTGGCGTGGGAACTACTGAGGGCCTCGGTCAAGTTCACGGACAATTGGCGTGGGAACTTCTGTTCTAGGGCACCTAGAGATAAAATTATTTTGCCCATTGATGTTAGGCACTGTATACCACTGTACAGTATACTGTAGGACACACATAATGAAACGAGTCTATAGAGTAGGGGGAATGAACCCCATAATGTTCGATGCTCCTAAAATGTGTGTGTGGCGGGGTATGGATCAAAACTACCCTCAGATGTCAAAATGAGCAAAAAGGAAAACAAGCGATCCCACTGCGATAATCATATAAAGCTTTCAGGCATATTAGTGAGGCAACAATAATGCAGACTTAAAATTCCCAGTGGGGGGGGCCATTGTGCAGGGGTTGGTAAGGAGACAGGATGAGAAGCCTTTTGAAAAACTCCCCTCCTGTACTCACGAATAAACCGACCGAAGCCTGCTGCCCTTAGCCCGCCTGGATTCTTCACTGCTGCCTCTGTTGAACTCCCGGTGTAAGCTCCGCGTGTATGCCGCTGTCGAATGACGTCATCGCGATCGCCAAGCTGGTTACTGCGGGGAGATTTCCAACGACGAGTCACGTATCCCAGGTGTCCCGGCAACTGCAAGGGGAGGGGATGTAGGGATGTATGGCCCGTAGTGCAGGGGATCCTTGGCGTGCCCCAGCCGTGAATATGAAGTGGCAGAATAGAAGAAGTAACGGCGGTCACTGCATGAATGGAATCTCCGCCAAAGTGAAGATAAAATCAATCTTTATTCAAGACGTGGTGCTGGACATCACATAGATTCAATTCTCTGACGCGTTTCGTTCCGTTTAGGAACTTTATCAAAGAGTATAATGAATCTGATCACATGGATCTTAAATAGGCAGGTCCCCTTCAATCATTGGCTGATAGTTAAATTGAATCAGGTAAAAGTAATTAATGAAACTCTGATTCATAATTGAAGCCTTATGTGGAGAGGGAACATGTCTATAAAGATGTACTATGAATACACAAAGACACATAATAGGACAAGTGATAACAACAAAACAAATAATTAATAAAATGATACTATTAAAAACAAGTACAAGTGATGTGCAGCATCCTGAGTTAAAAATTATATATATATATATATGTGTACATAAACAAATTGCAAAGGGCAAACATGGTAAGAGTTAATGAGGAAAAATATATATATAACACATGTTGAAACATAATGAATACTGATTATATATTTAAAGTCTGTATGTATATAAACCAATATAATGTCAAACTTATGTTGAAAAATCAATAAAATAATATAATAAATATTGATGATTAGTGAGATATTTCTCACATTGAAATGTGAGTCCCATGGATGACAATCTCAATACAATTAATATTTGTTTCCAACATTGCACAGAACATAATAGATGTATATAAAACAAAGTACCAAATACAAAGTAGTGTTGAGATGCATGGAGACACACTCCCAAGACTCCCCTGGCATTCAACCATGTAAGAAGTGTTTCAACTCCCACTCATGGTTGATGGCGTGTGGATGGAGAGTGTTGAGAGTGTATATCCAAAACATCTCTTGTTTATTTAAGGTATTTTCCCTATTGCCACCTCTGGGGTGGCAGGGAATATGTTCTATAGCTGAAAAAGAAAAATTCCGAATGCCCCCATGAGGGCATTGTGCAAAGTGTCTAGGAACTGGATGGTTTAAGTCCCTTTTCTTAATTAAACGTAACAAGGAAAATCTTGGACCTTGTTGCAATAGTGGGCGGATGTCTTTGTCTAGTAACAATGTGTCGTGATTGGTTGTATACTCCAGTGCCCGTGCGGGCTACAATATGTAGGGAAGACGTCAAGGCCCATTCGCACCCGCATTCTTGAACACCTTAGTAATATTAGAAGGGGGATTTTAACTCACAG
>WSYH01015261.1:0-14515 GCA_036426205.1 Ascaphus truei
GACTTCTCAATATTTCTGAAGGGAACTTAATCTTTGATAAATCTGCTGCTTCTGTTTTGCTCTAGTTTTCATCCGGGAAACTTTCTTTCATAACCTCTTATATTGAAAGACTATAGTGGTGGTTCATAGAGTCCATACATACTTGCAATATTTTGCACAGGCTGGCTTCACTTACTTTTTCTAAGGAGTAAGGAGCATTGTTTCTTGCAAAGGTGGAAGTACTGTATCGTGTAGTCAAGAAAATATAATAATGTGTAGGAATACAAATACTTAGATACACATTTACTGTGCAGTATGTTAGCTTAGCCACAGGGGTCTGCAACCTCTCGGAAGAGCCATTTTATAAAAAAATTATTTCTCCAAAATATTCAGAGAGCGCCAACAAAATTCATGAATACACCTTCACAAACACATACAATACGTACACACTAGAGGTATATTCTGTATAAGCATTAACATACGACAAAATATTGGGGGGGGGGGATAAAATGCATCTCCAATAAGTCCATTTCTTCTCTGCAAAACATTGTTATTTACAATACACCATACCTACATACACTACCCTCCCCAAAAAACATCTACAGACCCTTCCCCCCAAAAATAACACATTTTATATATATATAAATATATATATAATAATATAATAATATATAATATATATTATTATATCATACATTTAAGTTATGGTGGGTGTGAAAAAGGCGACAGAAAACCTTCACCGTTAGCATATAGCCAATAAAGAATATACTTGTGAGCACATTCACATGTCTAGACAGGTCTGCAACCCTGCTTACAAACCATTATCACTGCCATTACAGTGGCCCCCAACTGCAGCAAGGGATTCTGGGAGATGGCAGCAAAAGGCAAAAGTGACACATTGTGTGCTCACTTGCACACAAGTGAAGTGCTCACAAGTGATATTCTTATTGACTATATATATATCTGCTAATAGAAATCTTGGGGCCCCCCCCATCTTCGCCTTGTAATCCCAACATTCGACCCCCCCCCCCCCTCCCATTAAACCCCACACGCACGTGCCTGTCAGGGTTCCTTCTATCAGTCTGCAGCAGATGCCTGAACAGGCACCTCCACGGACACTTTCCACAGGCAACCTCTGCGGATCAGTCCAGATTAGCTTTGCTGGCAGGATAGTGAGGGAGAGACAGCAGCTGGGGTCGACAACCTGCAGAGAGCCGGAAGTAGTAGCAGAAAGAGGCCGACCCCTGGCTTAGACTAAACACAAAACAAAGGTCAGGAAAGCATTGTTTATGTACACAGTCCATGCAAATGAGCAAATTGTGTGAAACATTTGCGGGAGGCTATTTGTCACATGCGTGTCAGAAACGGTACACTTCACGATTTGTTTTCGTGTGGATATTAGGATACATATTACATCCAGCTTTTTGTTTCGCAAAGTTGCACAAAGTTTGGTGGTGTGAAAGGTGCTCTCTAAGATATTTGTATGTCTGGGGGCAGTTACATATATCTCCATTTTTTTTAAACACAGACACAAATGTCTACCATCACCAATTTTGTATATAACTGCGTAAAGATTTGCCCATCTTAAGTGGAAAAATATGTGTGTAACTAATCCCATGGAGAGTGGTTGAATGCCAATGAAAAAGTTAATTTGACACTTCATGAAATCTTAAACATTGGGGGCAAAACTCTTGGACCCTGTGTTTTAGAAAGTTTATATTACTTATGAACAAAATGAGGAAGAATAGACCCCTTCTCATTTAAAGAATAAATGGAAGATGGGAAAAAATTGTACTATTTTCATAGTTTGTAAAATAATTTAAAAAAAAAGATTATTTTTTACATAAAGGACCCTCCCTAGTCAATCACAGTTCAATCACCGAATCGCTGTCATTGAACATTACTTGGTACTGACTGGGTTAAACTGATGATGTGTCAATTTAGTAGTAATCTAATGACAGCTAAGACTTTCGACCTTAGCAACCTTGTCTTTACACATAAACACCTCTCCTCCTTAGCACTAGTCCATACAGTTGATACATATAAATGATTGCACAACATTTTGCTAATCTGTTGTGAGTACTTGAAGTAATTGAAGTGATAGTAGTTAAGTGACAGCACATTCTTACCTAGTCTAGTTCTCTTCTTAAAGCAGCAAATCGTGAAATTTATATGTTTTTGTTTTTTTAATAAATCAGTTCTGTAGTATTAGATAATAGGATGTTCGTTTTTTTTATTTTTATTGACTCTTAATGCCATTTTAATGAGTTTTAAAGCATCCTTTTAATCTGGTAGTGTTGTCCAAGCCATAGAGATCACATCTCGAAATACCAATACCCTGGAGGAAAAAATAAATAAAGACTGTAAACTGATAAAGCAGACAGGGGCAACAAAAAGAGATTCATCCACAGAAATACAGATGAGATAACCAAATATTCATGTTTTGAATGCTTGTCATGTTTTGGGTTGCTGTCTTGATGAACTTCCATGTATTATACGAGTGTGTGTTGTGTGTGTGTGTGTGTGTGGGTGTGTGTGTGTGTGTGTGTGTGTGTGTGTATGTATGTATGATATATATATATAATATATATAATATAATTGTTGTATATGTTTATTATATTATATATACTATATATATATTATATATATATATAATATATACACACAGTTGTGTGGGAAAAGAAAGTACCCTCTTTTGAATTTATTTTTGTTAAATCATGACACAGTGGAATATGTCATGGTGTTGTTGTTCATCTAAGGTTGTATTTACCTAATTTTAGACCTGCTAAGATGATTGTTATGTCCTGATATTATAACGTCGAATTCAACGAGGGGTTGTTGTACTTTCTTTTTCATAACTGTGTATAATATATATATTATATATATATTAATAATATATATATATAACACACGTTTGTGTGTGTGTGTGTGTGTATATATATATTATATATATTGGAAAAAAAAAGAGCCGTGGACCTAAGTGGCGCGCAGATCTAACAGGGTCAGTTAGTATCCAAAGGGTTAATACCTCTCGTTTATAGTTGAATTGGCTAGTTACAGTTTTTGTACTAAATACTGGATCGGATATCAGTGGCAGTTGCGCTGTATGTTTTCTGTATAATATATTA
Organism: Ascaphus truei; assembly: GCA_036426205.1. Classification (NCBI taxonomy): domain Eukaryota; kingdom Metazoa; phylum Chordata; class Amphibia; order Anura; family Ascaphidae; genus Ascaphus; species Ascaphus truei. The sequence goes on from WSYH01015261.1 coordinate 3,108, forward strand.
TATATATAATTATATAATATATACCAACTGTAAATTACTGTATGTTCATTTGCATGTCTTAGGACAGGTCTGCAACCCTGTCTTTCCCTATTGTCACCCCAGCAACAGAGCTTCCACTGCAGCAAGAGGATTCTGGGAACATGACATACAAATGAGCACTCAGTGCCACTTTGTCTCAAGCTCGTATTACACAAGCCAATCCTCAAGCCACTGCATGCTGTTTTAAAAACAGCTTTTAAACAGGGCTGGGATGAGATGCAAAGCCATTAGACCTACTCACATACATGTTTCAACCTTGATGGGTATAATCAGTGTGAGGCTGGTCTGTATGGCTTGCAGGTTTGAGACTAGACTAGGTAATCAACCACTGTCTTAAGGTTATGGTGGGAAAAAAAGTGACAAAAACCCTCCACAGGAAAGCATAAAGCAACTGTAAATTATTACTGTATGTTCATTGCTTGTCTTAGACAGGTCTGCCAACCCTGTCTTTCCCATTGTCACCAGCAACAGCGCTTCCACTGCAGCAAGGGATTCTGGGAAATGACATGCACTGAGTGCTCATTTGCATGTCATTTCCCAGAATCCCTTGCTGCAGTGGAAGCGCTGTATGCTGGGTGGACAAGGGGAAGACCAGGGTTGCAGCCCTGTCTAAGACATGCAAATGAACATACAGTATATTTCAGTTGCTATTATGCTTAAATATAAGTTATATATATATATAATATATATAATATATGTATATAAAAATATATATATAATATATATATATTATATCATCACAAGCCTCCCTAAGGAGCAAGGCTCTCCGGTCTATTTCATCCTCCCATCTACTTTGTTCATCGTCTTGGACTTTTAATCTCTTGGAATCCAGGGTGTATATCTTTGCCAACAATGATCATTTCTTCTTGCGATAGTCAGCACACTGCCCATTTTAATTTCTTCACCCTGTGTGATGATGTAAACAGACCTTTTTGTTTGGTTTTTGAAACCCATTCATTCTTCCTGTCTCTTTGTGATATACCCACAGACATAATCTCTCCATGCTTCTGAATTATATTCGCATTTAGGGTCCAAGTTTCACATCATAAATGAGCACGGGTAGAATAACTGTTACAAAACTTCCTCTCAGGGACAGTGGAATATCCCTTGTGAAATATTGTCTTGGTTCTTAAAAATGCGCTCCATCCCATCTTCATTCTCCTATTGATCCCTAATTCAAATGGTTCCACCCAATTTTTATTCCAAGGCCAAAGGTAGAAGAGTTTTCGACTTCTAGTTCTATTCCATTTATTAGATCTTTGCAGAGACAACATTTGTGAACAATCACTTGGTCTGTTTGATATTCATCGAGGGTCCACATTATTACTTGGACTTCGTGAGGTGCTCCAATTTGTTTGCTGGACTTGGTAGCACAAATAACAACTGTCATCTGCAAATCGTAGGTGACTCGCTTGATTTTGAGTTCTTTTCTCCTCCTAAATAAAGGTCGTAAACAATTCTGGCAAATTGTGCGTGAGAAAGCTTTGGTGGGCATAGTGTCTCCCTGTCCGCACTCCCATGCTGTGTTGACTATCTTTTTTGTACTTCATGTATTATAATGGTTTGAATGTGGGCATTCTCCTAAATGTTCTTTATATAAATCAATATTCGCTTCTTCAACACTTTGTCTTCTTAATGTATCTAAGAACAAGAGGTGTGTAGACAGAATCAAATGTCTTTTGTATATAAATGTTCCTAGAACTGAGCTGTTTCTGTTGATCTTATGCAAAACTTGGGAAAAACTCTTGCACGACTTGGATGTTGTTCATGTGTGTTGTATCCAGGTGCAACAATCCCGTTGTTCTCTACGGCTAGGCTATGTTGGAGCTGATTATTGAGGTATCTTCGTAAAAGATCTTGTAAAGTGATTTGAAAGTAGACTGATGGTCTTGTAGTTCTTGAGGTCTTCTTGCCTCCTTTCTGTGGATGGGAAAACTATGGCAATATTCCATTGTTCTAGAATTTTCCTCTTCTTCAAGCAGCATGTAAAGAGTTTTTGCAAGGATTTCTCTACTTACGCGAGGAAGACGCATGGTACATCATTGCGGGTTTCTTCAGTTTGTCCTCTGCTGGATCATACCGCTGTAGTACTGCTGCTGTTTCACCAATCTTATGTAGTCCTCAAATCCTCTCTTTGATAAAATGCACCCTCTTTCTATTGTCGATTTATCGTTCTTGCACGTGTGCAATGTTTTGTTACTTCACAACAAATAAGTCGTTGCTTTGTCTTCTTTAAGCTTTGGTTATCTTCAATAGTTTTCTTCACCATATCACAGTTACATTTTCTATGTCTGTGTAGTTATAGTTGCGGATGGTCTCGCACAGCTTGCATATTCAATCTTATTCTGACATCCTGGGATTGGCTCCATTTCTTGTAATCTCTCATTATTGTTTTGTCTCAGATATTTCTTATTTTGTTTTGTTATTGATTCTACCCATTTTATCTGCTTTTGTCCATATAACCTTCTTCATCATTTTTGTTAGCTATTATACTAGTACTGAATGGTATAGGGGGTATATGGAGTTTATCTATTCATATCTGTAAACAGAAGGCGATATTTGCCATTTTTGAGGATTATAAATATGAATTCATTAATCATTTTGTGCAATTTTTTTCGGTTTCCTAGAATTTTTTCGGTCCAGAGTTTGTAAAAATGACCGTTGAGCCTACGTGCTGCTGGACCTTCCAAGATCCAAATGGTAAGAAACAGGGTCTCGCTCTGTGAGAGCCACAGTGATGCGCTTCTCCATCATTTCCAGACAAGTTAATCATCTTCTTTGAACATTGTCAGGGGCTAAGAAGGGGAGAAGACAGAAGAGTATCGACGGAAGGTATAAAATCATTCTTCTGAGTGGACAGAGGCTCGAGCTGACTTTGTGAGTCAAGTACTACCTGTAAAGATGTCTTCGACATAGTTGTGGCCACGTGGATTGGGTGGGCACACTTGTTTGCTTAGCTATCCAAAAATGGGTGTAGGACATACAACTGAGGGTGACAGTTAAAATGGGCTTGTGTAATGCAATATTGGTTATAAATGTTTATAGTTGTCGTTAATATCCAGTTTCGCTTCCAAGGATGCTGGTGCATGAAAATGATAACAAGAGGTAGTTATCTGCACTGAAACGTATATGAGCTTTATACCGCATCATTACTACTTTTACTTCACTCAAGATTTAATGAATGTCAGATTAAAATGCTTTCAAAAGACTTGTTTCAGGTCTTCAATGGTATAATAAAAACTTAGATATTGATCTTATTCACATACTTTACAATTTAAAAACTGCATAAGCATACAGTATCATTATACTAGGATACTTCCGGTACATGGCTTTCCTAAATTTGGCATGAATTTCATGATTGTTTAATGGGTTAAAAAGTGGCTACAGTAGGTGTGGAACTGCTCACAAAAATATCCCAAGTGAATACAAACAGGGGCTCCACAATGGTATATAAAATACTGTAACGTGTATCTGTAAAGAAAGGCAGGAAAGGAAAGGACACCATGTACCTGTGTGCACACTGAGAACATATTTGGGACAGTTTTAAGTAGAAGAAGTATATCATATGTAATGTTTATGTAGCAGGAGGACCTAAAAAATAGAGCTTGAATAATAGTGTTTAAAATAGTGGTGAAATACAATGTCCAATCGAAGATACATTAACTAAAAGCAAAAAAAATGGAGGTAGGAGAGAGAGTGTGATGTAGGTCACGTTTGACTACTATCACACCTCTATAGCAATTCTATCTGCTCCTGAACAAGCTTCGTTATGGGTGAATGAAATGCACCTGGGGGCAGTGGCTTAGCGTGACGTCATACATCACACGTCGACCGAGTGCTTCAACAGAGCCACCTGTGCTGATATTTATCCTTATAATCTGACCTGTTGCGGGGGCGGGTAGGGGGGGTTTAGGGGGTCTTGAGGACTGGAGTTGAGCCACCCTGTTCTAAAGTACAATTCCAGAAGCTTAAGATATATATAAGTTCACCAATTGCCTAGTCACTGAGCTCAAGAGCAGATAGAATTACTACAGAGGTGATAAGTAGTCAAACACTACATCACTTACTCTCTCACTACCTCCATTGTTTGATTTTAAGAAAATTATCTGTCGATGTATTGACATGGTAGTCCTTACATTTTTAAATTCATATATATTAATTAAAAGCTATATTAATAGGTCCTCCTGCTACATAAACATTAATATATTGAGTTATTCTGTTAAAACTGCTTTCTCACAATAGAATTTTTTTTTTTTTTTTTTTAGTTTGCAAGTTTTGGATTTGTACTAGTTTTTTTTAAGGTCAATTATGTTAAATAGGTTTTAAATTTGACTATTTTTGTGTGTCTTAGGCCTAGTTCTTCGGCTGGCAACTTGGAACTAACTTGTTAATAACATGGAAGGATTTTTTATTCTCCCACTCAGCTGTAGTATGTCTTTATTTATATAGCGCCATTACGTAAGCCAGAGCGCATTACACAGTATAGTAATACATGTGGGATCCCAGGGTTTTCATTGCTTACCCAAAGACAGAGAAAGTGGCAGATGGGGTGGATTCTTCTATGTCGTTTTCAGACCCTTAATTCCGTCGCCCTCATCCCCGTCCTCTCCTGTCTGCTTTTAGTGGATTTTAGACCCGGAATTTTTTTCCTCATTGATCCTTGAATCGATACACCTATCCCAAAGTGGCTCCGGATGCGCTGGCAGAAGGCTGTGCTAACGAAGAAGGCCACAACTTCTATTGTCAGCTTCACATTGTATTACGGTGTAAGTTTATCTTCGGTTTTGTGGTTTTAGATTTGTGGACGATGTTTGACGCTTTATACAGTGAGTGCTAGTTTTGACCCTCTCCATCTTTTTTAAGAGTCTATGACAGTAATATTCACTAAGCCAGCGCTATTTCCATACAGACATCTCTTGATGCGCAACAAAAATACATTAGGTCGCGTCAATTTGAGTGAATTGGGCCACAAAAGGGTATCTTATTAAGAATATCACGTTTTATCAAGCAGATAGGCCCTCACTGATCCTGCTAGTGTTTTAATCGGTGTTTATGTAGAATCCATAAACCAATGCTACAGAAGTGTAGTGTTATCATGACTTTGTTGGTCTGGCTAGAACAGTCCTCCACTTTGGCACCAACGCTACAATTCAGCACGAGTCACCTTTAAGGAACACGGAACAAGGTACATCTTTGAGAGGGAAATTGCTGCACTTGGGGGGATGACGAGGCAGCCTTCTCTGGCATTCAGTTGGCCTCCAAGCAGAATATGAGAGACTACCAACAAGGAGGTTGATGATCTTTGATAGTTGCTTTCATTAGAAAGAAAATACTGCCACTCGAGGGTTACGAAAGTTGGCCAGGGAACTGCATGTAGACTTGGGTTTTTTCAAACATCTGTGCATGTGACGTATAGTACTTGGCAGACACCAATGTGAAGATAAGAAACTATCTAACTTCACAGTGAAGAGCGAAGTAGTTGGATTGATGGAATAGTTAATGCTGCATTACCCTTTAATCAAGTTAATGGTAATAAATGCGGCATTACCTTGTTATCACTTGTATTTAATTTAGAGAGCATTCGCCACGTCGCCACACGTCAATCTTCGAGCCGGCCCGACCGCAGCAGAACAGCACCGTATATATGTTTTATGCTACTCCTAAGGTACCGGAATTTAAGGCTGATGATATTCCCCCTTAGAATATAAAAAGCTAAGTGCTATAAATGTTCGCTTCAACCACGAACACAACATTACGCCCAGCCGTCTTAGCGCCAAGTTTGGCGCGAAAATGTATACTTGATGACGCCTACATTTCACGTTATTTTGAGTCACTGTATAAGGGTCTTTGTAGACAAGTTTTGCACCTTGTGCCTGCGAGATTGGAGTCTGGCGAGGGGTCTGTCGGAGGAGTTACAATCACAAGAAGACAGATTTTTAAACGCATGTATTAAACTCAGGCTTTCGTCAGCTTTTTTTCATCTTGTATTTCCATTAAAAAAATCTGAGCAGCTAAAGATGCCATTACTTTTTCAAGTAAACAATTGCGTCAAATATAGGACAGGCAAAACACCTTCTTACATTTAGTTGCTCATGGAAGCTGGAAAATGACACGAAAAATCCTTCTATATGCACTTTTTTACATTCATACAATCTCAGTGCCATAGTTTTCAGGCACGTGTGTCAGAAAAGGGAGACTTTTGTGTAGGCTACGCTTATAGTTGCCAGGCGTGAGCGATGGTCACCTGGAAGAACAAATAGAGAGTTGACTTCCAGCGGATCACGCCGACAAAAATCCGTCGCCGTTCAGCGCGTAACTATAAGCGCAAGAAGGATGCTTGCAATGCAGTTTAGTTTTGCCGCAAAACTACTCAGAAATCATGTGGCCGGCACATTAGAAGCGCAGCCCTAATATGACTCCTTTGTAAACAAGGTGACATTGGCCACATGTCCCCCCGCGCCTGTACAATTGACAATCAGCCTGACACCCCGCGACTCCTATGCCCCCTCTCCAGAAAAGGATTTCTGCACATTTTATAACTGTAAAAGGAATTCAGTACTTTTTTTTTTAATCCCTTTCACGATAGGGATTCATGGTAGGTCCTTATTTCAACTGGAAAATTATCTGCAGGTTAGAGTGATGGGAGAAACGGATTATCGATGGAAGGAAGATTTTGCCCAGATACACCAGTACTATGCAGGAGCTTCCTGAAAAGGAGACTGAGTTGGATTCTGTAAAGTAATCAAATAATCCCAATTGTGTCATTAATCATTGTAAAGGCATAATAATAGTGGTTCCATTCAATATAGGGTGGAATTGGTGGCCGCCTGCGAACATTCTTGGTAAGGAGTCGTCTCTTACGGTCCCCAAACTCGTTCTAAAGTTATTATTTGTCTCAGTATGGCACATTTACATTATCTTTAGGGAATGCCCTCATCTGTTTCCGACTTCCACGGAAAACACCACCTATCCTAGATCATCTTGGAAATTGCATATGAACAGAGCATATATTTGGCATAAATTTTTATTTAATTTTGTTAAATTTAAAATCTGAAATAATGGTTTAACCAATATAAGTTAAAAAAAACAGATTTAATTATAATGCGCAGGTGGGTGCCCACGACATCGTTTCCCCCTTTGATGCTTTTTTTATGCACCAAGAGTTGTCTTCTTACAACTCCAGAAACGTGAAGCACAATAGATTCTGTCGAGTGGTGGGTATTCTGCTGGAGGCTAGGGTGTCGAGCACAGCCATAAATGCTCGGAAAAGCAGCCTGTGGTCAAAAAATATTCTTTATTCGGAAATCATGGTGCAGTCAGGAAAATGGAGGAGAGCTCTTACGTCAGTTTCAAGCCCGTTGGCGCTCGTAAGAGAGTGAAAAAAAGTAATGCTGGGACCCCGTTGATATAGTGCCTCTCATGCGTTTCAAATGCTCCAACAGCGTCGGTCTCGATGGACGGAAGTGACGACACCGGCAAGTTAAAGGAACCGGATCGTAGAACGCGACGGGGGCGCCTGTCCATGCAATGATGGTTTGTTTACAGCTATGCTGTAGTCATGGAGGGAAAAATCGCAGCGTCATCACTCCGTAGCAATGGAGGAAATCTTAATTACAAACGAGGGACACCCAGCATTAGCACCCCACCAGACAAAAAGAGCAGACAGAAGCAAAGGGGGGGGGAAAAAAAAACAGCGAAAGCAGGGAAACGGAGGACAGAGAGAAACGGAAGGACTGCGGGGGAAGCAAGGGGAGAGGAGCAGATATGGGAGGGCGAACGCAAGGGGGAGCAGAAATCGGGGGGCGGACGGGCGGGGGTGACGAGAAGAAAAGGGGAACAACAAAAAAAAAGAGGAAGTACCAAGCAAAACACAAAAAAAAAAAAACACAAAAGAAAAAAGAGTAAAAGAAAAAAAGAAAAAGAAAAAGAAAAAAGAAAAGACAGAAAAAGAACATAAAAAAAAAAAAAAAGAAACAAACTATAATAAAAAAAAAAACCAAAAAACAAACAAAAAAAACAGTCCAAAAAAAAAAAAGAAAAGACAAAAAAAGAAAAAAACAAAATAATACAAAAGAAAAAAAAGAACACCCTCCCCCCCCCCCAACCCCCAGAAAAACTTAATAATGAGTAAAGTTTGAGATCATTGATACGGTTTATATAGTTTGTATTGCGATCATCCATGATGGATTGAGGGCTCTACCAAATAAGATCTATTGAGCCTTGATCCTGCACTGGAAAGTATATCAGTTGGAACAGTTTGCACAGATTTAGTTCGAGTTAATTTAAGAAAAAACGATGACGATAGTCTACAGCACATGGGCGTTTCAAGCATATAGTTTATCTCTCGTTCAATAAAGACATTCTAATTATTTCTAATTTTAAGGAGAAAAGCAATACTGTCTGAAAGTTAGGACAACAGGTTAGTTCTTCTTTCACAGAAGAAAGACTAACCGTTGTCCTAACGTTATTACACCATCAACATATGCATTAGATTTTACAATACCTCACAAGTATGCATAATTAACAAATCACAAACATGATGTAATCTACATGCTATTAATTGTCTTTAGGTCTAGCCTTAAAAGATTAACATAATAGAAGTGTTATTATAACGACGCTGTTAACACACCCCATGACTTTACCCCATGCTTAGAATATCGTGCACTCAGTTTCAATCTTAAATTAACGTTGGAAGTAATCTGGTCTGGCTGCCAACTGTCCAAATGTATACCTTTCATGCAAGAAATGGCACAAGTTCTGATTTTTTACTGGTATATCAATGCCATCATGTTATGATGCAATACAAACCTATATACTCCGTATCAATGATCACTCTTATCATTATAAACATTGCACGAGTAGTCACAGACATCTCAAAAAGCTTACAAAAATGGAGCTATCCGAGAGCGACCATACATTATGAGATATATCAAATGGTTATCAGAGAGTCCTTCCAGTTTATGCATAGATTACATGCTTTGAGTTGTTGTTTAAACCACCACCTTTGATTATGGATGTTGTTGTGTATGGGGGGTAGATATGCTGGGTCCGCTCTGTAATTAAGATTTCCCCATATGCGTGACACCGGAGAGGGCTGACAGCACGCCTTGCGATCCTCCATTGACTACAAGCATAGCTTGTAAAACAAACATCCATGCATGGGAGCCCGTGGTCACATCGGTTGACTGACTCTCCCGGTTGGGTGTCGTCACTTCAGGCCAATCGGCGCCGCGGCTGTGAGCGAATTTGAAACGCAATGAGAGGCACTATCTCAAGGGGTCCAGCAGACTTTTGAACATCTACTGACGAAGCGGCCAACGAGGCGTGATTTGAGAAACGCGTTTAGAGCTCCCTCCATTTTCCTGACGCACCATGATGTCGAATAAAGAATAGTTTTTTAACCCCAAAGCTGCTTTCCTGTCATTTATGGCTTGTGCTCTGCACACTGCCGCCAGCAGGAATACCCACCTATCTACCACTTTCCGGTGATGACACGGCCACCATCCAATGACAAAGAACCAGGACTTTTTTCTGTCGATGTGAGTTTATCCTTTATTCTAGTTTGGACGGATACACTAGGGATGGTTCAAGCAGTGTGGCGAATCTGTCCTCCATTAGGATGTTGAGTCGAGGGCGGTGTTCACATCTTCCTTCACAACCCCTCTAGGACCTCCATATATATGTTCCTTACACAGGCGCGCTTATCCTATGATACCCAATTGACTCACCTTGACATTATTAGACCTGTGCCATCAAGACATCTTCATATCAGAAGGACATCTTGGTATAGACAGTGTGGTATCTTCAATGATCCATCGTCTTTAGAGCCTAACTATGATGAACTCTGTTGCTTCGTAGCTATGTGGTCCTACGAGTGCTTGTAAGGACAGAAGGGTGCCATGGAGAAACAACAATTCAAGTAGTTTCCCATTTGCTCCATGCGTATATAAGCGCTTTCGCTACCTGCATATTCTTCGAATGTTTTTGGAACATCGGTTTCCTAGATAACATATGGGGAACTGCCCGATTTTCTCACTGCATTAACGTTTTAAATCGATAACTTGCAGACGACCAACTTTTAAGTCAGATGGATGCGATTGATAAATATTATATTGAATGTTGCATAAACCTTGCTTGCTTTAGCAATTTAGACACGCCACAAAAAAAAAGCAGAAAGGAAACTGTGCTGGTTTTGTGGCCTTTGGTACACCGTATTTGTGTACTTCTTTTTAAAATCCCGATCACTTTGCTAGTACCACCATGTCCATGGCCGGTGTGCCGAGGCTTCTCAGGAATACAACTAGGTGGCTTCAGGAAGACGGGGTTCATTTTCACCGAGTGCAGCCGGAAGAAGAGATCGTAGGGTCTCAGACTGGCATCCTGATCGGTGTCTGTCAAGGGAGTGCTAATCTTTGAAGGTTTACACACCGGGAAACGGGCAACAGTGCTCCGAATTCCTCATGGAAGAGAAACAAAGAAAAGATCTCTGTCACTGTACGTATGCTACCAGGGGGGCAGAAAAGTCGAGCAAGCCTGGCGATGCAATGTACTATCCTTATCCATCAAAACTCTAAAGGCAGCTTAAGCTGTCCAGCTAATAGAGCAAGTAACTGTGGAGTTTCCCATTGCCGCTTATGATGAGCGGATGCAATGAGTTGTGTGGGCTGAGTGTTCCTTAAACCAGTCTTCTACTAGAGATGTGGGAAACTACTTCACTGGGGGGGAGGTGAATATTCAAGTTGCATTGAAACCGTACATTGAAGATGGTATTCAGTGAAGCGCAACAAGGGTAGGGGAGGCATTGCATGATTGTCAGGGACTACTGATAATCAGGTGAGACGCCTTATTCACTTTATCCCAGTACGTGGCACGTCTGGCTAATTAAACACGCAGTAGCACAAAAAACGCGCAGGCTCGTCGAAGGGTAAGTTTAGTTTAAAAATCTAACAAACAACGTATTCCTAGGTATAATTAAAGATTCTAGAGTTATATGACATCTCTCATTACTCTCTATCTCCTACTACCTCACCTCTCTCTCTCTCTCTCTCTCTTCTGTTCTGTCTCTCGTCAGCACCATGAATATTATAGGAGTTATGTGTTAAAGGGGGGGGGGGGGCTTCTCAATATTTCTGAAGGGAACTTAATCTTTGATAAATCTGCTGCAGCAAGCGTCCAATAAAAAGAAACAAGTTCATTCGGTGTGTGGGATAATGTGTTCTATAAAAGAAAAACAAAACTCTGTATGGAACTTGTTTTTTGTTTTTCAATTGAGGTTTCAAGACTGGTTAGAGGAGATGAGCCCAGGTTGGTGCTAATACAGCACCATGAAATTATAGGAGTTATGTTGTTAAAGGGGGGTGGTAGGGGAC
>WSYH01001546.1:0-117067 GCA_036426205.1 Ascaphus truei
TGTGTGTGTGTGTGTGTGTGTGTGTGTGTGTGTGTGGTTTTTTTTGGACCTTTGGCCCGTCACTCCGCCTCAGGCCAATGAGAGGTGTGGGGGGCGGGCCAAGGGGGTGGTGTGAGTGTGTGAGCCCAATGAGAGGTGTGCGGGGGCGGGCGGCCCAAGGGACCAATGAGATTGCCGCTAGGGACGCAGACATACAGTGCTTTCAGAAATATATAGTAGATATATATAGATATATATATATATGTAAATATATATATATATATCTATAAATAGGACAAAACAAACAAAGAAATTAAGTAGCGCCTCTATATAAAACTAATTAATAAAGAGAACCGGTCAAGCTAATCATAAAAGGTGCTTGGTGGGGTGGCTAGTTATAAACTGATACACTATGATACAGACTAAAAGATGTAATGCAATGTAAGAACTAATTCACTACTTATAACTGGATTAAAAATACCTATGTAGGTTGAAAAATACTAACAGTTTTTAATAACACAAAAAATGAAAAAAGTAAAAAATGAAAAAATACAAAAATCCTTCAATTTTTAAAAAGTCCTGTTCCAATGATAATTGCATCAGGTTCCTACAGCCCGTTTCAAAGGGATCACCAGTCCCTGACCATATCTGATAAAAAAGAAAAAGAAAAAACAGGCGCACACCTAGTGCATTAACATAATAAAATTTGTATTTCAAGGAACATAAAATCTATCGAATGCCCACTCACAAAGATATAGCAATAAATAGCGTGTATGAGATTGGCTCTCATGTGCCGTCAGCTCGATCCTCTCTATGTAGCTCCAAGTGCTGGCGTCGTCACGTGACTCCCCTCGTGTAGCCGGTGAGCCGGTGAACCGGAAGAGGAAGCTCACATGCGGTGTTCGGCTGGGGAGAGACCCTCTAGACAGCAAAAGTCCTCCAGGTCCTCTATGGTTGAGTTGTGTTGGAGCCGTATGATACACACTAAGGATTGAGTCTCTGGCAACAACTGGCCTCGATGCTCGTGGGCAAATGGCGGTCTCAAGCTAGTCACGCCCTACGCGTTTCGTCATCGATGATGACTTCTTCAGGGGATACCCTCCAAGCAACCCTCCATGATATTTATAGGGAGATAATTGTAATTGATTTGCCAATAATTGATTAAATTAACTTATTAGTCAATTAGTAAAACATACATCGTTAGCATTTTATTCAACAGCTGTATCACATATAGATATATTGTGAATATATTATGAAGACCCCATTGAGTCAGTGGAAAAGAATTTTGTATATCAAGCATGTGGAATGGTTACCATTAGATTTGTGATTGGTAATTCATGCTATGTTAGAAATTGGAGTTTGAACTAAAAATCAATTTGTCAATTAAAAGTCAGTATATCAGTTAAAAGTTCAGATTGAGTGACCATAGGCTTGAAATGCAAAAGCATGTACACAGGTAAATATATGAGCTAGATCATAGAGAAGAATTATTATTTAGAAGAATATATTATTATTTAATAAGAAATTCCACAATTGTATAACAAGATGAAAACAAATCTAATTTAAAGAATCATATAATTAATTACTACTTGTCTAGAACAAGGATGAAGAACTAAAAATGTAACCCTTGTAATAATGAATAAAAAATATAACCCTTATACTAATGAATAATAATTAACAATCATTTTCAGATGTTATCTCTTTAAATCCCTACTCCACATGTAATAATGTGATAAAAATCTTAAATAATAAAAAATAATAAATAGATAAGTATAAAATAAAAAAGTTTTTTGCAACTTAGTAAATGTTATATTGCAATCAATCAACAACCATAAAGAATAAATTTCAATATTTTAGTTACAAATCATTATAACCAATATTGATAACAATAATTAATAACCTTTAATGTAGATTTCAGTTGGAGCCAGAGGAGTTGACAGCAAAGCAAAGGCAGGAGAAGGACCGACGTAGACCACCTATATAATGTTGGTGTGTGTATTGTATGTGAATTTGTATATAACGTAATAAATAACTATGTGTATGTGTATTTATAGTAATAGAACATATGAACTGCTGAATGAAGATATAATGTAATGTATGATATATAGTGTACATAAATGATGAATATATAATGTAGGATGATATATAAATAAATAAAAGGGGGGGGGAAGGGAAAGGATAAAAATGAAAAATAAAAAATGAATAATAAATAATAAATGAAAAATTAAAAAATTAAAATAAAAATAAATTTTTTTGTAAGATATTAGATAAATAAAATTAATAACCTTAATAATGAAACTATTAATATTAAAAAATGAAAATAAATAGATGGAATATATAAATAAAAATAATAGGAATAAAAAATATTAATAAAAATATTATGAAAGACCATTTGTGGACTTAAACCGTACGCAGCAATGTGCTGTGTATCCTACCAGCCACCATCTCTATAACATGAAGTGACTAACAATGATCAGCACATTGACCATAGCCCAGAGGGAATGCAAAGCATTCAACTCAGACCTCTGGAAGAAAACTCAAAAGAGTGATCAAACTATGGTACTAATGTCAATATGATCATTGTGTCCTTTTGGATATGTAGTATCCAAAATGTACATCCAATATGTTTCTCTTGTACATAAATTTTGAAAACGATCTCCTCCCATATAGGAGGGGGGAATTAATTCAATACCCATAATGGAGAGAGACTTTGGATCTTTGTTATGATTGGCACAAAAGTGACGGGAGAGGCTGTGAGTTTGGCACCCATGTATAACGTTACGCCGGTGCTCCAAGAACCGTGTACTCAGAGCCCTTGATGTTCGGCCTACATATTGTGTACCACATTCACACGAGATGAGGTACACAACATATTCACTTAAACAATTGATATGATCTTTTATATCATATGATGTGCCATTCGAAAATGATGAAAATGTATTGGTTTTGGTTAGATGTTTGCATGTCAAACAACGGCCTCTTCCACATCCAAAGTTTCCTACCCCCTTGGCTGAATCTGAATGAATTTTATTTTTAGTTTTTAGTTTACTTGGAGCAATTAGAGTTTTAATACTTCTTGCCTTTCTAAAGACTGTTGGAGCATATTCAGGTACTAGATGGCCTATTACAGGGTCGTTACGTATAATATTCCAATGACAATTTAGTATGTTTCTAATTTGATGGGCAGATTGATTGTATTGAGTAATAAACTTAAATACATATAGCACTCACCCATGTCCGGCTGCCACGATGAACGTCATCCTCATCTTCATCCTGCCCATGACCCCTCCGCTTCTGCAAAACAGACACAAGAATAAAAATATCCAATGTAATGTCCCCTAACCCCTTAATAACCATAGCGGTTATTAACCGCTACAGTCATTAAGGGGTTAACCCACCCTCACCCAACACTCGGTATTAACATACCCTCCCACACTAACCCCCCACCCTTTGAGGCCTAACCACCCTCACCCACTGCCCACAAGGGAGGCCTACCACATACCCTTGGGGCCAATACCCCCTCCCCCCACCCTAACACATACAGTACAATAATGTGCCAAATAACTATTATACAGATAGGGATAATACATTATTTGGCCATTGTTAAACACATTAACTAGCATATTAAAATAAAGAAAATTCTACTGACCTCTTCAATAAGAAGGCCCCGTCGCCAGCATCCTCCTTGTCGTCCGGTGCCAAAATAATACATAGCCAATACATTGCAATGACATTCACATATCAATGAACCCCTTAATCACCTTATCGGGTACTAACCGCAAAGGTAATTAAGGGGTTAAGCCATCCTGGCTACATACCCACCCTTCACACATTCCTTTATACAGTGGCTTCATCATGAAAAATTTTTTAAAAAAAATAAAAGTAACTATATATATATATATATATATATATATATATATATACACATGATGATCCAATACAAATAAATGTCTCAGGGTTAACAAAAACATGCTCCAATACAAATACCTCTTCTGCATAACAACCACAATGAGATACAATGCTATTTCCTAAACAAATCAAATGTAATCTTCCAATCTAAAGCATCAAATGCCAATCCAAAGCCTCAAATTCCACTCTAAACATTGCATTTACATTGTATACATGATGCATAATATTTAAGCTACATGTAGACGCTGCAAATCAATGTTAACAATACAATATTCCAAAGAAAATAACATAACATCAAAATAAGTATCCTATGTAATCCAATAAAGTCACCATCAATCAATTTGCATACATTAATTACATCCCAAAACAATTAAAATAGCATCAATACCAATTACACAATTAACTATAGCAACCGTTAAAGAGAACAAGTTACCATCATACAAAATAGGACACCAAAAAATACAATATACAAAAGCAATCCTCACCATTACCTAAACTACAGCATACAGGCCCAAAAATTACATCTATCTAATTATCAAATACATTTAACACACATCTATGCATAGCAGCATAGCCACAATCATTTCAATTAATGCAAAGCAAGCTTTTAAAACACAATCATTTCTTACCCTGTATGTATATCTCTCTCTAGACATACATACATACAGTGGCAAGAAATGATGTACCCAAAAAAAACCAACACATGTAAAAAAAAAAACAACTTACATAAAATACATTTCTTTTGTTCACTTACCATTACTTGACCCACTCACCGATTCCCGTTGAACAGCTTACTCGCGAACCAATCCACGAACAGGAACCCATAAAATAATAAACATTAAAATAAAACAAAACAATCCACGGGTCTTCTACTTGTAATCCATCTTCCTCTGTATTCTTCTTTTTTTCAGCTGCGGCTCTGTTCCGGGGTCTTCTTCCCGTCTGCTGCCACGCCCGTGTCTTCTTCTTCTTCGGGAGGTCCTTCCTCCTCGGCGCCTGGCTTCAAAATGAGGCGACATAGGCTTTTAAAGGCCTATGACGTCACATTTTCGTCATGGTTCTCACGGCCCTGATTGGGCCGTGAAAAGCATGTGCTTTTGCCGATGAAAAAAAAAATGATGACGTCACTTAAAGGCAATGAAAGCACAGCCAATCAGAATGGCTTTGCTTCAATTGCCTTTAAGATGACGTCATTAAAACAAACATGGCCGGCCTCACATGGTATGGCAGCCAATCAGAGCGTGGGAACTCCATCCCAACTCTGATTGGCTCTAGTAGACCATGTGACAGAGGCTTGGGGGAGAACGGATATGACGTCATTGAAAGCCTGTCACATGGTACTAGAGCCACTAGGGTGAAGGGGGTATTAGCCCCAACGGTGGTTTGTTTAGGGCTTGCGGGTGGGTAGCGGGAGGGTTTAACCCCTTCATGACCGTAGCGGTATTAACGGTTGTGAAGGGGTTAAGCGCACCCGCAACCCCCCCGCAAGCCCTAAACAACCACCAGGGGCCAAATACCCCCTTCACCCACCCCTGCTACCCACAATAAACCTGGCATGGTGGGTTAACCCCTTCATTGCCTTAGCAGTTAGCCGCTAAGGTAATGAAGTGGCCTTTAAATGCATTTTTCCTGCCTCGGATGCATGCCGGGGGGCTCCGGTGCTGGTATTATTGGTATCAGCTCAGGAGACCCCCGGCATCAATCACAGGCAGGAAAAAGGCCTGAATTTTTTCTAAGTGCCGATCCGCCACTCATCCGCAGCCTCTCACCATCAACTAGCCAACTTTTTTTGGCGTGGCTGATTCGTCATTAAAACGCCATTCTAGAGCGGCGCCAAGCTACTCGCCACTACTAGAATACAGCGTAGCGGAAAATGTGTCTATTTTAGGCGAAAAGTGCCTTCTCGCCTCGCAACTGGCGGAAAAAAAAATCGCCAACAAAACTGGCGTTTTTTTTTATTCTCGCCACTTTCTCGCCCCTTACTGAATAGGGGTAGGCATTTTTGGTGGGAAATGGGTGAGAAGTGCCTTTTCGCCGCTTACTGCATGATGCCCTTAGTATTTGTCAAGATGATGGTAATATAAGCAGGTATGACATTTATTTTATAGCTTTTGAGTGTATCGGAACATCTTGGTTTCTATAAAGGTGACAGTTTCAGCGCAACCAACGGGTGCTGATCTTTGCTGCCATTCCCAACGCTGCTCTGATATTGGAGATGTACAGAGAGCATCCCAGTTATCGCCTGTAATCTACTTCTCCCACTGTACCTTCAGTTTCCCTTCTCCCTTCCCTTTGAAGTGTAAGCTCATTGCAGTACTTACTGTATCAGTGTGTGTTGTATTGTGTCTTGTCTCGCAGCTCATTGTTCTGCGATAATAATAATGGCAGTAGGTACATGACCTAAAAGGTGAGGAAGTACCGCTGCACAGGAAGGGCGCTGGATTTATGGACTAACAGAGGTAATAGAGGCTAATATAATACAATAATTAAAAAATGCTTGTCATAAGGTGATTCTAAATATAAGATTCTGCCAGACCTGATGACAGACCCTGAGAGGTTGGAAAGCTTGTGGTACTGGGGTTACCCGATGAAGGACCCTGAGAGGTTGGAAAGCTTGTGGTACTGGGGTTACACTATGACGGACCCTGGGAGGTTGGAAAGCTTGTGGTACTGGGGTTACACGATGAAGGACCCTGAGAGGTTGGAAAGCTTGTGGTACTGGGGTTACACGATGACGGACCCTGAGAGGTTGGAAAGCTTGTGGTACTGGGGTTACACGATGACGGACCCTGAGAGGTTGGAAAGCTTGTGGTACTGGGGTTACACTATGACGGACCCCGAGACGTTGGAAAGCCTGTGGTACTGGGGTTACTCGATGAAGGATCCTGAGAGGTTGGAAAACTTGTGGTACTGGGGTTACCCGATGATGTACCCTGAGAGGTTGGAAAGCTGGTGGTACTGGGGTTACACAATGACGGACCCTGAGACGTTGGAAAGCTTGTGGTACTGGGGTTACTCGATGAAGGATCCTGAGAGGTTGGAAAGCTTGTGGAACTGGGGTTACCCGATGAAGTACCCTGAGAGGTTGGAAAGCTTGTGGTACTGGGGTTACCGGTGAACGGACCCTGAGAGGTGGAAAGCCTGTTGTACTGGGTTACACATGACGGACCGAGAGTTTGTGAAAGCTTGTGGTACTGGGGTTACACGATGAAGGAACGGGAGGGTTTGAAGCTTGTGGTACTGGGGTTACACGATGAATGACCCTGAGAGGTTGGAAAGCTTGTGGTACTGGGGTTACACGGTGACGGAACCTGAGAGGTTGAAAGCTTGTGGTACTGGGGTTAGCAACGATGAAGGACCCCGGAGAAGTTGGAAAGGCTTGTGGTACTGGGGTTTACACCTCGATGAATTCCCTGAGAGGTTGGAAACTTGTGGTACTGGGGTTACACGATACGGCCCCCCTTAGAGGTTGGAAAGCTTGTGGTACTGGGGTTACACATGACGTGGAGACCCTGGGATGTTTGGAAAGCTTGTGTTACTGGGGTACACATGACGGAACCACCCTGAGAGGTTGGAAAGCTTGTGTACGGGGTTTACATGATGAAGGACCTGAAGGTGGAACGCTGGGGTCTTGGGTTACACGATGACGGACCCTAGAGGGTTGGAAGCTTGTGGGTCCTGGGTTACATGATGAAGGACCCTAAGAGAGGTTGGAAGCTTTGTGGTACTGGGGGTTACACGATGACCGACCCGAGAGGTTGGAAAGCTTGTTGTACTGGGTTTACATATGAGGTACCCTGAGAGGTTGGCAAGCTTGTTTGTACTGGGGTACATGCTGAAGGACCCTGAGAGGTTGGAAACTTTGTGGTACTGGGGTTTACACGTGACGACCCTGAGAGGTTTGGAAAAGCGCTGTGGGTAACTGGGGTTTCACGATGACGGACCCTGAGGAGGTTGAAAGCTTGTGGTAACTGGGGGTTACCGATGAAGGCCCTGAGAGTTGGAAAGCTTGTGGTACTGGGGTTACACGATGAGGACCCTGAGAGGGTTTGTAAAGCTTGTGGGTACTGGGTTACACCGTGACGGACCCCTGAGAGTTGAAAGCTTGTGGTATGTGGGTTACAACGATGAAGGACCCTTAATGTGTGGAAAGCTTTTTGGTACTGGGGGTTACCCGATGAAGGCCCCTGAGAGGTTGGCAAGCTTGGTGGTACTGGTTACCACGATGACGGACCCTGAGGTTGGAAAGCTTGTGGTACTGGGGTTTAACCCGATGAAGGACCCTGAGAAGTTTGGAAAAGCTTGTGGTCCTTGCTGGGGGTTACATGATTAGGACCCTAGAGGGTTGGAAAGCCTGTGGTACTGGGTTACACGATGACGGCCTGGAGGTTGGAACCTTGTGTAATCTGGGGTTACATGATGAAGGACCCTGATAGGTTGGAAAGGCTTGTGGTAACTGGGGTACACTGGTGACGACCCTGAGAGTTTGGAAAGCCTGGTGGTACTGGGTTACACTATGAACGTACCCTGAGGGTTTGTAAAGCTGTTTACTCTGGGGTTACAACAAACGATGAAGGACCCTGAGAGGTTGAAAGCTTGTGGTACTAGGGTTACACGATGAGGACCCCGCTAGAGTTGGAAAGCTTGTGGTACTTGGGTTACACGTGACGACCCTTAGAGGGTGAAGCTTGTGGTACTTTTGGGGTTTATACACGATGACGGACCCTGAGAGGTTGGAAAGCTTGTGTACTGGGTTACCCGTGAAGTGAACCCGAGAGGTTGGAAAGCTTGTTTCGGGGTTACACGATTACGGACCCTGAGGGTTTGAAAAGCTTGTGTAATGGGGTTACATGATGAAGGACCCTGAGAGTTTGAAAGCTTGTGGGTTACTGGGGGGGTTTACACGATGAATGCCCCTGAGGAGGTTTGGAAAGCTTGTGTACTGGGGTTAACAAACACACAACTGCGACGGACCCTTAGAGTTGGAAGCTTGTGGTACTGGGTTACAGATGACGACCCTGAGAGGTGTGGTAAGCTTTTGGTACTGGGTACACAGAAGCGCCCTGAAGGTTGGGAAAAAGCTTGTGTACTGGGGTTACAACACGATGACTGACCCTGATAGGTTTGTCAAGCTGTGGTACTGGGGTTTCACTTGACGGCCCTGAAGCGGTTGGAAATCTTTGTACTGGGTTACAACTGAGACGGACCCTGAGAGTTGGAAAGCTTGTGGTAACTACTGGGGGGTTTTTTACCCATAAGGACCCTGAGAGGTTGGAAAGCTTGTGGTACTGTGGTTACACACGATGACGGAGACCCTGAGAGGTTTGAAAGCTTGTGGTACTGGGGTTACAACTATACGGACCCTGAGAGGTTGGAAGCTTGTGGTACTGGGTTCCCCGAGGAAGGACCCATAGAGTGGAAAGCTGGTGGTACTGGGTTCACGATGACGGACCCTGAGAGGTTTGGAAAGCTTGTGGTACTGTGGTTACACGATGACGGACCCTGATAGGGTTGGAAAGCTTGTGGTACTGGGTTCCCGATGAAGGACCCTGAGAGGTTGGGAAAGCGCTGTGGTACTGTGTTACATGATGAGGACCCCTGAGAGGTTGGAAAGCTTGGTACTCTGTGGTTACACGATGAGGACCCTGAGAGTTTGTGAAATCTTTGTAACTGGGGTTACATGATGAAAGACCCTGAGAGGTTTGAAGCTTGTGGTACTGGGGTTACAAATGATGAAGGACCCTGAGAGGTTGGAAATCTTGAACTGGCACTGGGGTTTACACGGTGACGGACCCTGAAGGTTGGAAAGCCTGTTGTACTGGGTTTACCACCGATGACGGCCCTGCGGTTGGAAAGCTTGTGGGTACTGGGGTTACCGATGAAGTAACCCCGAGAGGTTGGAAACTTGTGGTACTGGGGTTACACGATGAGGACCCTGAGAGGTTGGAAAGCTTGTGGTACTGGGGTTTACACGGTGACGGACCCTTAGAGTTGGAAGGCTTGTGGTACTGGGGTTACACGATGAAGGACCCTGATAGGTTGGAAAGCTTGTGGTCTGGGGTTACCCTATGAAATGACGCCTGAGAGGTTGGATAAGCTTTGTGGTACGGGGTGACACGATGACGGACCCTAGAGGTTGGAAAGCTTTTGTACTGAGAAAGCAGAGAGTAATCTTAGGGGGGGGTTACCTGATGAAAATGACCCTGAGAGGTTGAAAGTTGTTGTACTACTGGGTTTACACGATGAAAGGCCCCTGAGCAGGTTGTAAAGCTTGTGGTACTGGGGGTTACACGGCGCGGACCCTGATAGTTGAAAGCTTGTGGTACTGGGTTACCGATGACGACCTGAGAGGTTTGGAAAGCTGTGATACTGGGTTAACACCGTGAAGGGCCCTGAGAGGTTGGAAAGCTTTGTGTGTGGGGTTACCTATGAGGACCCCTGAGAGATTGGAAAGCCTTTGGTGGTACTGGGGTTACACCGATGACGGGACCCTGAAGTGTTGGAAAGCTTGTGGTAACTGTACTGGGGGTTACACGGTGACGGACCCCGAAGGTTTGAAATCTGTGGAACTGGGGTTACAACACGGGGCTGTGACCCCGAGAGGTTGGAAGCTTGTGGAACTGGGGTTAACACGGGGACGGACCCCTAGAGGTTTGGGAAAGCTTGTGGGAACTGGGGTTACATACACGATGATGACGGACCCTGATAGGTTGGGAAAGCTTGTGTTTACTGGGGTTACACGATGAATGACCCTGAGAGGTTGAAAGCTTGTGGTTACTGGGGTTTACAACACGATGAATGACCCTTAGAGGTTTGGAAAGCCTTGTGGTACTGGGGTTACAACACGGTGACGGACCCTGAGAGGTTGGAAAGCTTGTGGTACTGGGGTTACAACACGATGAAGGACCCTGAAGAGAGGTTGGAAAGCTGTGGTACTGGGTTACCCGTGAAGGACCCTGGAGAGTTTGGAAAAGCTGTGGTACTGGGTTAACACGATGACGGACCCTGAGAGGTTGGAAAGCTTGTGGGACGGGGTTACATGATGAAGGACCCTGAGAGGTTGGAAAAGCTTGTGGTACTGGGGTTACCCGATGAAGGACCTGAGATGTTGGAAAGCCTTGTGGTACTGGGTTTTACACGCGACGGACCCTGAGAGGTTGGAAAGCTTGTTGTACTGGGGTTAGGCGGCGTTGTGACGAACCCTGAGAGGGGTGGTGGAAAAGCTTGTGTGCCTGGGGGTTTCCAAGTGGAAGGACCTGAGAGGGGACAGCTTGTGGTACTGGGGGGTACACTATAAGGACCCTGAATAGATTGGAAAGCTTGTGGACTGGGGGTTACACGATGAGGACCCCCTGAGAGGTTTGGACAAGCTTGTGTACTGGGGTTACAACAACGGTGTACGACCCTGAAGAGGTTGGAAAGCCTGTTGTACTGGGGTTACACGATACGGACCCTGAGAGGGTTGTGACAGCTTGTGGTACTGGGGTTTCACGATGAAGGACCCTGAGAGGTTGAAAAGCTTGTGGTACTGGGGTTACACTATGAAGACCCTGAGAGTTGGGAAAGCTTGTGGTACGGGGTTAACACGTGACGGACCCTGAGAGGTTGGAAAGCTTGTGGACTCTGGGGTTCACGATGAAAGTACCCCCTGAGAGGTTTGGAAGCCTTTGTGGTACTTGGGTTACCACCCGATGAAGGAACCGAGAAGGTTGGAACGTGTGGTACTGTGGTTACACGTGACGGCCCTGATAGGGTTTGGAAAGCTGTGTACTGGGGTTACACTATGCCTTACCCCCTGGAAGGTTGGAACGCTTGTGTACTGGGGTTACACGATAAGGACCCTAAGTTGGAAAGCTTGTGGTCCTGGGGGTTACATGATGAAGGACCCTGAGAGGTTGAAAGCTTGTGGTACTGGGTTACACGATGCGGACCCTGAGAGGTTGGAAAGCTTGTGGTCCTGGGGTTACTGATGAAGGACCTGAAGGTTGGAAGTTGGTGGTACTGGGTTACAACGATGACTTGACGCCTGAAAGGTTGGGAAAGCTTGTGGTACTGGTGTTACATGAGAATGGCCCTGAGAGGTTGGAAAGCTTGTGGTACTGGGGTTACATGATTAAGGACCCTGAGAGGTTTTAAAGCTTGTGGTACTGTGGGGTTACACGTTGACGGACCCTAGAGGTTGGAAAGCCTGTTGTACTGTGGGATTACACGATTACGGACCCTGATGAGGTGGAAACTTTTGTACGCTTTTGTTACACGCGAAGGACCCTGATAGGTTGAAAGCTTGTGTGACTGGGGTTCACGATGAAGGACCCTGAGAGGTTGGAAAGCGTTTGGTACATGGGTTACACGGTGACAGGACCCTGAGAGTTTGGAAAGCCTTGGTGGTAACTGGGTTACACGATGAAGGACCCTGGAGGGTTGGACAGAGTCTTGTGGTACTGGGGGTTTACCCGATGAATGACCCTGAAGGTTGGAAAGCTTGTGTACTGGGGTTACACGATGACGGACCCTGAAGCGGTTTGAAAGTCTTGTGGTACTGGTTTACCCGATGAAGGACTCCTGAGAGGTTTGGAACGCTTGTGGTACTGGGGTTACATGAGAAGGACACTGAGAGGTTGGAACGCCTGTGGTACTGGGGGTACACGATGAGACAGGGACCGCTGAGAGTTGGAAAGCCTTGTGGTACTGGGGTTACAGATGATGACGGACCCTGAGAGGTTGGAAAGCTTTGTGGTTGGGTTACACTGTGACGGACCACTGAAGTGGAAAGCCTGTGTTACTGGGGTTACACGATGACGGACCCTAGATGTTGGAAAGCTTTGGTACTGGGTTACCGATGACGGACCCTGATGAGGTTGTAAGCTTGTTGTACTCTACTGGGGGTTACAACGATTAAGGCCCTGAGAGGTTTGAAAGCTTGTGGTACTGGGGTACACGGTGACGACCCTGAGAGGTTGGAAAGCTTGTGGTACTGGGGTTACACGATGAGGACCCTGAGAGTGGTTGGAAAGCTTGTGGTACTGGGGTTACGCCCGATGAGGACCCTGAGATGGTTGGAAAGCTTGTGGTCTGGGTTAACAAACGATGACGGAACCCTGAGAGGTTTGGAAAAATCTTGGTGTGGTACTGGGGTTACATGAATGAGTACACTGAGAGGTATGGAAGCTTGTGGTACTGGGGTTACACGATGAAGGACCCTGAAGGTTGGAAAGCTTGTGGTACTGGGGTTACACACCACGGCGACGGACCCTGAGAGGTTGGAAAGCTGTGGTCTGGTGGGTTACACGCTGACGTGGGAGGACCCTGATAGGTTTTGGAAAGCTTGTGGGGTACTGGTGTTACACGTGAAGGACCCTGGAGGTTGGAAAGCTTGTTGGTACTGGGTTACACGATGAAGGACCCTGAGAGATTGGGAAAGCTTGGTGGTATTCGGGGTTACACATGAAGGACCCCTGAGATGTTGGACAGCTTGTGGTACTGGGGTTAACCCGGTGACGGACCCCGAAGGTTTGAAAGCTTGTGGACTGGGGGTTACACGGTGACGGACCCCCGAGAGTTGGAACTGTGGGAACTCTGGGGGTTACACAGTGACGGACCCTGAGAGGTTGAACGCTTGTGGTACTCTGGGTTACACGATGAAGGACCCTGAGAGGTTGGGAAAAGCTTGGTAGCCTTTTTTGGGGTTACCGATGAAGAGACCCTGAGAGGTTGGAAAGGCTTGTGTACGGGGGTTTACACGATGAAGGACCCTGAGGAGGTTGGAAATCTTGTTGGTACTGGGGTTACACGTGACGGAACCCTGAGAGGTTGGAAAGCTTGTGGTACTGGGGGTTACCCGAGAGGCCCCTGAGAGTTGGAAAGCTTGTTGTACTGGGGTGTTACACGATACGGACCCTGAGAGGTTTGGAAAGCTTGTGGTACTGGGGTTACACGAGGACGGACCCTGAGAGGTTGGAAAGCTTGTGGTACTGGGGTTCCCAACGACCCGATGAAGGACCCAGAGAGGTTGGAAAGGCTGGTGGTACTCTGTGTTACAATTACAACACAGCACGATGAAGGACCCCTGAGGGTTGGAAAGCTTGTGGTACTTGGGGTTCCACGATACGGACCCTGAGAGGTGGGAAAAGCTTGTGGTACTCTGGGGGTTACCCTATGAAGGACCCTGAGAGGTTGGAAAGCTGTGTAGCTGGTGTTCATGAATGAAGGACCTGACCCTGAGAGGTTGGAAAGCCTTTTGGTACTGGGTTCCACGATGACGGACCCTGAGAAAGGGTTGAAAGCTTTGTGTACTGGGGGTTACATGATGACGGACCCTTGAGAGGTTGGAAATCTTGTGGTACTGTGGTTTACATGATAAGGACCCCCCTGAGAGGTTGGAAAAGCTTGTGGTACTGGCGGTTACAACTGTGCTGACCCTGAGAGGTTGGAAAGCTTTGTGGTACTGGGGTTACACGATGACGGACCCTGAGAGGGTTGGAAAGCTTGTGGTACTGGGGTACACGATGAAGGACCCTGAGAGGTGGAAAGCTTGTGGTACTGGGGGTTACACGTGAAGGACCCTGAGAGGTTGGAAAGCTGGTGGTAACCTTGGGTTACACGTGAACGACCTGAGGGTTGGAATCTTGTGGTACTGGGGTTACACGATGAGGACCCTGAAGGTTGGAAAGCTTGTGGTACTGGGGTTACCCTATGAAGGACCCTAGAGGTTGGAAAGCGTGTGGTACTGGGGTTACACGAATGACTTAGCCCTGAGAGGTTGGAAGCTTGGGTACTGGGGTTACATGATGAGGACCCTGAAGGTTGGCAAAGCTTTGTTGTGGTCTGGGGTTACCCGATGAAGACCCTGAGAGGTTGGAAAGCCTTGTGGTACTCTCTGGGTTACACGCGACGACCCTGAGAGGTTTGGAAGCTTGTGGTACTGGGGGTTACACTATTACGACCTGATGAGTTTGGAAAGCTTGTGGTACTGGGGTACAAGTGAAGACCCTGAAGGTTTGAACGCTTGTGGTACTGGGTTTACATTCAGGACCCCTGAGAGTGGAAGCTTGTGGTACTGGGTTACACGATGAAGGACTCCTGAGAGTGGGAAAGCTTGTGGTACGGGGGTTACACGTGAAGACCCCGAGAGGTGGAAGCTTGTGGAACTTGGGGTTACCGGTGACGGACCCCGAGAGGTTGAAGCTTGTGAACAGGGGTTACACGGTGACGGACCCCGAGAGGGGAAAGCTTGTGGTAACTGGGGTTACACTATGACGACCCTGAGAGGTTGGAAAGCTTGTGTACTGGGGTTACACGATGAAGGACCCTGAGAGGTTGGAAGCTTTTGGTTTGTTACTGGGGTTTACACGCTGAATGAACCCTGAGAGGTTGTAAAGCTTGTGGTACTGGTGTTACAGGTGACGGACCCTGAGAGGTTGGAAGCTTGTGGTACTGTGTGTTAAAACGATAGTGACCCTGAGAGGTTGGAAATCTTGTGTACTGGGTACCCCCATGAAGTACCCTGAGAGGTTGGAAAGCTTGTGGTACTGGGGTTCCACGATGACGGACCCTGGAGGTTGGAAAGCTTGTGTACTAACTGGGTTTACAATGATGAAGTACCCAGAGGTTGGAAAGCTTGTGGTACTGGGGGTACACGATGAAGGCCTGAAGGTTTGGAAAGCTTGGGTACTGGGGTTACCCACGGGCGAGGACCCTGAGAGTTGGAAAAGCTGTGTGTCCGGGGTTCCTATGACGGAACCCTGATAGGTTGGAAGCTTGTGTACTTGGGGTTAACAGTGAAGGACCCCTGAGAGGTTTGAAAAGCTTGTGGTAACTTGTTAACACTTGACGGCCCGAGAGATTGGAAAAAAGCTTGTGTACTGGGGTTACAAACGATGAAGGACCCTGATAAGGTTGGAAAGCTTGTGTTACCGGGGTCTCACGTTGAAGCGACCCTCGAGAGGTTGAAAGTTGTGGAACTGGGTTACACGTATGACGACCTGCGGAGGTTGGAAAGCGTTGTGGTACTGGGGTTACGTTACGGTGACGGCCCGAAGGTTGAAAGCTGGTGGTACTCTCATGGGTACATGATGTAAGGACCTGAGAGGTTGGCAAAGCTTGTGTTATGGGGTTACACGATGACGACCCTGGGAGGTTGGAAAGCTTGCTGGGTACTGTGGGTTACACGATGAAGGACCCTGAGAGGTTGGAGCTTGTGGTACTGGGGTACAGATGACAGACCCTCAGAGGTTGGAAAAGCTTGTGGTACGGGTTAAGCCATGACGAGACCCTGAGAGGTTGGAAAGCTTGTGGTACTGGGGTTATGATGAAGGACCCTGAAGTTTGGAAAGCTTGTGGTACTGTGGGTTACACGAGTGACGGACCCCTGAGAGGTTGGAAAGCTTGTGGTCACTGGGTTTACAGATGAGCGACCCTGAGAGTGACTGGACTGGTCATATGAGGACTGAGAGGTAAGTGTCGGTGACTGGTGGTACACCCGGTGACGGACCCTCGATAGGTTGGGAAGCCTGTGGTAACTGGGTGGACACGATGACGGACCTTGAGAGGTTGGGGAACTTTTGTGTACGGTGGGGTTACACGATGAAGGAAACCCTGAGAGGGTGGAAAGCTTGTGTTACTGGGGTACACGATTGAATGAGGACCCTGGAGAGGTTGAAGCTTGTGGTACTGGGGTTCATGAGAGGGAAACGGACCTCTGAGAGGATTGGAAAAGCTTGGGTACTGGGGTGTACATGATGAGGACCTGAGAGTGTGGAAAGCCTGTGGTAGCTGGGGTTTTACAACAACTGTGACGACCCCGGAGGTTGGAAGCTTGTTGTACTGGGGTTTTACATTACACGATGACGGATCCCTGAGGTTGAAAGCTTGTGGACTGGGGTTACACGATGAAGACCTGAAGGCTGGAAAGCTTGTGGTACGGGGGTTTACACGATGAGGACCCCAAAGGTGGAAAGCTTGTGGTACTTGGGTTAACACGATGAAGACCCTGGGAGATTGGAAAGCTTATAACATACAACTACATCCTTTAAAGATACCATGAGATATATTTGGGTAAGAGATGGTGCTCAGAATCACATGTAGACTCTATTAAAAATATGAATATACTGTATGAGTCCATAAAGATCCGGATAATGTAATGAGTGTCCAGAGTGACAAAGTCCATGTATAATGTACCAGAGAGAGATATAGGCCTAGTGGTGTCCACCTGACAACCATGGTATGCGGCACACAATGTTATTCTCAATTAGGTATAGAAATATATAGGATACGTGCCGTAACAGAGTCATTTGAATAAAGGGTTATGGTCCATTACCTGTCAGCTTGGTCACAAGACAGTCCAGCAGACCCGGGGTGTGCAATGTAAAGAATCCAGAGAGTAGTGAGTAGAACCTGAGCACAGCCAACATTGGAAGAAAAAATGGGATCTCCAGCCAGGGTGACTCAAACATATTGATCAGTTTATTTGTAAGCTCCCACAGAATACCAGATGAAACGTGTGAGCTTACAAATAAATCAATCAATATGTTTGAGTTGCCCTGGCTGGAGATCCCATTTTTTCTTCCAATGCTGGCTGGGGTCCGGCTCTACTCATTACTGTAAAGATACCTCAAGGCCTTATCTTGGTGAATCAGCATAACTGCAGGGCAAATAGATCACGCCAACCCAACCAAACAACTTGTCCTATGGACAGTGTTCTCTTATCTTTTTACTTTGAAAATACATTTGTTCCTCGTTTTAAATTGGCCTGAACAGAATTGGGCATAAATCCTAATCTATTAGTTTTCTTTTTTCTTTTTAACGGGCTATAAAACTGGATAAGACTAGGAGGTAATTTAATATCTAATAATAATATAATGTATCATTTAATGTAGCCGGGAACGCCCATTGACGTCAACAGGAGTTTTAATCTGATAATGGCCATTTCCACCCTACGGACTATATTGAATTACCCCCTAAGAAAGCACAGATGTATTCATATAGCTTCTTTCACTCCCACAAGCATCGGTTCCTGTTTAGTGAATTCCTAAGTGATATTGAAGAAAAGGATTTGAAGCGATTGCAAGTTTTACGTGGGATTCATAAATATGGGCATATGAAAGGTAAGGAGAAGGGGAACCATTGATTGTAATAATTCAATATATAAGGGCCTATTCACTGAACGAACGACTTTGCATTGCTTTATCGCACACTAAAACACGTTTGTAAAAATGGGATTCACTAAGAGTAAACGCCATATTTTGAAAGTTCGTTAAGCTTATCACTGCTATAATGAAACACCCGTCCTGCGTCAAATACATTTTTGTGTTGATACGCCGCGACTTCATCGTTCTGACATTGCTAAGTACCCAATGCTACATCCAGCTGACAAAACATATATGGTAAAATAAGTATAAAGTTTAAATACTTCAGTAATAATAATAATTACTTGGTTATTTAGTTAAACCCTTTGGCCAAAGCGTCATAAGCCTGCATACCAAACGTCAAGGTATAACCAAATTAATGCAGGTCCTACACTACACTGTGAGCCCTTCCCGTTACCTCCGTATGAGGGGAAAGAACCATAGCAGGTCCTGTTCTTGCAGCAAAGTGAAAAGACCTCCCAAGTTAAACTTTATACTTATTACCATGTGTTTTGTCAATTGGATGAAGCATTGGGCACCCCTGTCTTTTGTTGTATACAGTTGCCACGCTCAGTAGCACTCTTTTTTGACATAAATATATATTCATGATGTGGTGGGTGTAGGAGTTTGAGCTGGCTGGGAATGGGTGTACATCTGTACTCAGAGACCTGAAAGGGCCTTATCCAAGAGGATTTCAGATTCCAGTTTTTCAGATGAGATCCTCTTTGCTCTGCATTGAAAACACCACAGTGGAGCAGGTGGGAATAGAGCGTGAGACACGCTAGTGCTGGCTGTGGTCCTTCGTTAATGGAAAAAATAACCCTAGGAAAAGTGTAAAACTTTCCCTATCCTGCTGATAATCTGCTTTACAGGGCCTCGCATTGAGCTCATTTTCAAAATAGGTTATTTTGAGGGGAACTAGGACCTTTGAAGGAGCAATTCAGGCCATTTTTTGTTTTCTTATTTTTTTTTAATAAGCTCAGGTTTGCCGCAGGTGGTCTTTGGAGCTGAACCCCATTAATGTCAGCTCAGGGGAACCCCCTGCTTCCGGAGATACAGACCTTCCAAGTATGAGCCAATAGGAAGCCGCACCGGGTGACGTCACAGATTCCTATTGGTCCACAGGACGTGGGAGCGTTGAAACTCTGTCATTACGTGAATCCTGCTCGCGGAACGGCTACCGGCCCCCACTACGGAGGTATCTCCAGAAGCAGGGGGTCCCCGCAGCTGAAATTAATGGGGTTCAGCTCCGGAGACCCCCACGATTCAATCCTCTGTTAAACAAAAATAAAAAATTGCCTGCTTTAACAATCAATGTCATTTGTAGAATGTAGACGTCGTCTGCTATTTATTTATTAATAAATTGATCAACGAGAGAGAAATACAGCTTCAAGATATTTCAATTATTTACATCAAATTATATACAGTTTTCCTCTTGACCAAGCTCTGTTTAAAATGACTTTTCCTTCAAATGTATTATTGACGATCTGAAAAAGTGTCACCGTGATCCCCGATATGTTTGGGGTTGCATTTATACGCAGTTTTATTTGGCTACAAACAATTGAAACTTTGAGGTAGAAAGCTGGATATACATCAAAGCACCACATATCCATATTTGGCGGTGTGCAACTCCACTTATTTCAGGGCTACACGGCTTTTACTAGAGCTTGTAAATATTTGCCGAGTTTAAGTTTAGGACATTTCATTCCAGCTTTGAAGTCGAGTTAAAAAAAAAAAACGCACCGCCTCTGAGTTTGAAGACGGAACAATGTGACACGTTGGCGCGAAATTGTCTCTGCTTTTTGATGAGACCTCAGCCAATGCTTCTCCTGCGCCCAACACACGCCGACATTGTGCATACCTGGGACTTCCTCACACATCTCCTATATATGCCCTGGCAATTGTATGAAGTCTGCATTAAAGAAGAGAAGAAAGATACTTATTTTCATAACTCCAGGAAGTATTTCTAGTTACTGAAACACTACCTACGGGTGTGTATATATGTTGTAATCAAATGAGAAAATAAATAATATATTTGATTACATCTACTATATATTTGTGAAAGTGTCCTATGTGTCCGTGTCTGTATGTGTCTCCCTGTGTCCCTCCCTGTGTCCCTAGCTGCAATCTCATTGGCTCCCTTGGCCCGCCCCCGCACACCTCTCATTGGCCGGACACACACATACACTCACTCAGAGATACACACACACACGGAGACACACACAGGCAGGACACTGAGACACACACAAAGATACACACACACTGAGACACACACAGATATACACACACACACACACACTGAGATACACAGACAGGACACACATATACAGACCGTACGCCCACACCACAAAATTTCCGCCTCCACACTCACTATCCCCCTCACTCTATTCCCTCAATCGACATAACATCAGACAGACACCCTTAAAGACAGACACACCAGCACCACACCAAACCATCTAATCAATAGACAGGACACAGATTGACCGACAGAACACCCCAAACACGCCCACACCCACAACAAGCCCTCTGTCCGTCCCCCTCCCCCCCCGTCCCCCATCACTTGCGCCCGCCCTGAACACCGGCTCCGCGAGGGGAATACGCGGCCCTCCTACCCCTCCGTTCCCCGTACCCTCCCCGGCGGCCACCCCTAAAAGAGTCGCTCCTCATTAATGTCACAACCACCACTTGCCAGTACCTCTCACTATTTCCGGACCCAAGGCCATCTACCGCGTCCTCGCTACCTCAGTCCCACACTGCCCCAACAACATGACCCACACATGAACACACATGCCCACCAGGGCTCCTTTCCTGCCGCCGCCTGCCACCCTCACGCGCCTACAGCACATCTCATGGAAAGCGGGCGCCGGTGGGGGGGGCCGCGGTAGCTACCGAGTCACGAGGAACGGGGGGGGATTCCTAGCAGTGGTCCTGGGGGGTAGGGAGCGGCGAGCTCACGGGGAACGGGTGGGGGAGCGCGCTAACGGGAACGGGGGGGTGTTGCGATTCACGGGGAACGAAGGGAGCGACCCCCCACCTAGCTGGCCTCTCTGCGGCGGAACCAACGGGCGGACCACCGACTGGTTTTGGGGACGTACCGCGCGAGGGTGTAGGGGGCATTTCGAGCCCGCTGATATACTCTCTAATATCCTATACACATCATATGCACCAGTTGCTCTCTACTCCCCCTCCCCACCCCCCTTTCTTCCCCGCCCCCACTCCCCCTCCCCCGCCTCTTCTTCCACCTCCCCTCCCCCTACCAACATTCCCCCTATTCCCCCCACACCTCCCCTCCCCCTAGTCCCCCCCCGCCCCTCCTACTCCCCCACTTCCACCCCCCTCCCACGCCCCCCAAGCATTAGCCACACACTCGCCGCCCTCGCATCTCAACCCTTTACCCACCACCGCTCAACCTATACGTCCAAGTACCCCCCCCTCCCCCAACTCTCTCAACGTTCCCCACTTCCCCCACCCCCTCGACACCCCAGACGGTCAACCCCCAGATTCTCCCCCCCCCCCCTCCACCACTCCTCCCATCCACCTTCCCCCCCCCCCTCCCCCACCCTCTCCCGCCTCTTCTCATTCTTTTCTCACCTCTCTCCAACCCGCCCCGACCCTCACGCCCCCCTCCCCTTTCCACCCACCCCCCCCCCCTCCTCACCCAAGCTAACCCCACTTTTCTACCTCCCCTTCTCCCCCCCCCCCACGGCCCGACTTATCTCCCCCCCCCACTTCCCCTCTTTCTTCCCGCCACCGCCCCACCCTACATACCCTTTTCTCCCCCCCCTGCCCACTTTCTCCCACCCCCACCCGTCCCCTTTCTCTTTCTCACCCCCCCCCCCCACCCCCCTTTCTTATGCCCCCCCCCCACCACGTCCCTTTCCTCTCATTCTACCCCCCCCCCACCTCGCCCCCTGTCTCCCCCCCTCCCCTACTCCCCTGGTCTCCCCTCTCCAGCCCCTAACTCCCCTTGTCCTCCCCCCCCCCGCCCCTTTACTCCTGCTTGCCCCCCCCCCACCCCTTTCCTCTCCCCCACCCCATACGCCTTTACTCCTACCCACCCCCCCACATCCCTACAATATCCCGCCCCACCTCACCCTTTTCCCCCACCCACTACCCCTTTCTTTCTACTCCAGCACCCCCTGATCCCTTTCTCCCTTTTCTTCTCCCCCGCCCCTCCCCCTTTCTCCCCCCTCCACCCCGCCCCCCCTTTCTCCTCCTCCCCCCCCCCCACCGCTCCCTCCCCCCTTTCTCTCTCCCCCACCCCCGCTCCCCGTTCTCCTCTTCTTCCTCCCCCCCCAAGCCGCTCCCCTTTCCCCCCCCCCCTGCTTCCCCATTTCTCCCCCCAGCCTCCTTCCCCCTTTCCCCCCCCCGCTACCCGCCCTTCTCTCGCCCCCCCGCCCCTCTTTCCTTCCCTCCCCCCCTCCGCTCCCCTTTCCCAAAACCGCCAACACCCATATCCAACCTGTCCCAAACATATCCCACCCCCTCCCCCTCCCCACCCCTCCACACCCCTCCCCCAGCACGCACAGACCCCGGCGCCAACCCGCGCATCACACGACAGCGTAGCCGGACCACCCCTCCACATTTTTTCATCTGCTTATGGCACCAAACTTACATTGTACTGTGTTGTTTACAATCAACCATTTTTAATCTAAACAACACTCGTATTACAATTTTATCCTCTTTCTTTTCAACATTATTATCCAACTTATAACAAACAAATACTCACCTATTTTTCCACGCTTTTACTATACTCACCTATTACGCATTTTCCATCCCGGCACAACGCCGGGTCTCTCAGCTAGTTATAATATATATATATGAAGCACAGATAACACGCAGGGTACAACAACACAAGGAGCACCTCACTAGCTATGTGTTGTGGAAAAACTTGAAAAATGTGGACTTTATACAATGTCATCAATAAAAACACAAGAGACAAACTCAATCACATCCCACATAATTAACTCTGCAAACTATAATTATAATAACTAAACCCAAATCAAACCCCTAACCTGAAAACCAAATAGTAAGATTCTACAACAGAACATACAGCAACCATGGGGAAAGAAATTCCCCTATAAATGTAACAGAGATCGCGCCGATCCAAAGAGAACCCAAAAAAATTAATGCACAACACAAGCGCGCAGAAAATTTTATCAAAAACTGGAAGTCGGTATCAAATATACAATACATCTGCATAAGAAACACAATAACATAACAGTCACAGAATAATAATTTACTGGGAGTGGTATAGTGTAACATCAGGCAGAAAATACCCCAAAATGGCTAGAAAATATAATAAATAGAGAGTAAGCCACAAGGGTAAGTATACAAAAGACCCTGTGAGAAATGCTGGAACACCTATGCTGATGGTAAATAACAACAAATAGTAAGCAGTATAAAGGGGACGTCCATTGTGTACAAGTGCAGTAGAGATAACCCCCCAATGATCCAATCATGGTAAGTACTTATTCTGTGTCTAATATATATATATATTGTATATTTACCAGATTTGGGTCCAGCAAAAAGAGACCAGCAGACTGCATGTAGTCTTCAACCAAAACTGTATTGAATCACAGAGCACATGCAACCCACCGTTTCGGTCCCCCCAGAGGCCTTCTCAGGGTTGTGCCTGATGGGAAGTTGCTGACCTGCTGCCACACCTCTGCCTTTCTTTCTGAGCGTCAATAACCTAAACACATCACCGGCATCTCGTGCCATGGCATTACGTGGGCATTCACGTGACATCGCATTGCCGCGGCAACTAACGCCGCGTGACTTCGCGTTGGGGGGGGGGGGTTCCCCCCGCCCGCGATTTTCGAAGAAGACGGATGGCGCAGCACGAGGAGAGTGCGGCACCAGTAGTGCCTAGGGGCGGCGGATCTGGAATCCAACGCTGTTTTTGAGGATTTAAGTTCGCTTTGAGAACATCCATGTCCTGTTTTTAGGTATGTCACTTTATTTATTTGCCCCGATTAACAGAACTCTGGGACATGTCCCTTCCAGTCTTAGATATTGGGGGTTTGCCGTTCATCGGATCGCCCAATAGCCCCCAATTACACTATCACGTTTCATGAATAACAACCCCTTAATTCATTCATTGGCAGAGGCGCTGTTTCGCGTGCTCACATACTGTAGAACGATTAGTGTTCAAGGTCTCTTGTCGTCTCCCAGCGGCAAAAACACGCAAAAATGAAGAAACGCGCAAGCAGTGAGCAGCGCTTGGGCACTCTCTGGCCACAGCCTTAGTCCCCCACAATATCCTGTGTGTTATAGACTAGCTCACTTCCTTTTTGGATCCAGTCCTGTGAGTAACACCCAGCGTACTCCACTTCCGCCGATATAGGGCATTATTAATTCACCTCTCCCCCACATATGCCTCTCACCCACAGTTCCCCTCATCTGTGGTTATTGTTTGTTTTTCAATAAACGAACAAGAAAAATAGGACTCAGTGTGCTCTAAAGGGAGTGAGTTATCCTGCCTGGCCCCAGCTCTTTGCTACAAGGGGCTGGAGGCCAGAAACCCATTGCCTTCATACTCCTTTTTCTGTCATTATTTCTGGGGTTGGTTTGTTTTTTTTTTTGGTTACATTGTCCCCAGTTTTGGCCGCCTGGACGACTTTATGTCATTGTCCCTATTCCTCTGCGATCGTTTCTCTTGCAAGCAGCAAAACATTTTTTTTTTTTGGGGGGGGGGGGGGTGTTTACGTTTACAATCCCTCGACAAAACGGGATAAAAAAAAAACCCCAGCTCCACTCCCATTGAACTGAGTTAGGCTTTTCTTCTTGGTAGTATCACAGCATTTTCTTTTGGCACACTCGTTCTCTCAACCTCATCAGCATACATCAAACACTCTTTGCAGAGCTCAGGCGTGACAATAACCGTCTTAACTCTCTATGATCACCCGCTGGCAAAAATATTGGACTTAATATTTGTGGTACAGAATCCCGTACCACACATTCCTACTTGCCAGGATAATAAAAAAGGGATTGTTATGAAGATTACGGTATCACCGACATTTATGTTTTCAACAGTGAAGCATAAATGGTCTGTTTAGCACCGCTTCGAACCCGTGTGTAAATGGCAGCCAAGAATATTAAGTGCTGTGTTTTCATTTTTACTCATATACCCTCACAACACCAGCCTGCCGGCTGTGCACTTGATAGAACGTGGGAATGAGATTGGTGTATTGCTTTGGGGTTTTGGCCAAAAAAGGAAGCCGTGAGGTCACTTGGGCCCCCCATGTGCTGTAAAACGCTGAAACGCTTCTCCTAAACAGATTCATGAAACTGGGTTCTTCTTCTTCGTTTATTTCTCTAGACATGCAGGTGTGCGCAGCACTTGCGTGAAAAACGACAGTTACGGTGTCGGACAATGGTTACACTGTCCTCTCTCAGAACGAGACGAATCAATAAACATATCCGTCTCCCCTTCTCCCCGTATAATGGAGAGAAAGTAGTGGAAAAGCGAAGGTTAAGGTCACACATATACATTGATTATTTTTTTTTTTAGCTTTTGCAGGCAAGAAAACCCAAAATTGGTGCACTTTCCCTAACTTTCCTGAAAATTCCCTGTGCTTCATAATGTTTGCTAGACTGTATATATTTATTTAAATGAAAATGTTATTTTCCTATGGCTGTCTTAGTGGTCTCATTCTGTTCCTACATTCTGTTTCAGTTCTAAACTAACTTCCGTTTCTAAAGCTTAGATCTGTAACCCAAGCTGTCTTGTGTCTGCCAATTCTGTTCTACAATCTCTTCTAACTGAACCCCACTTCAAAACCCAGCTCCAACCTCCATCCCATACAATGCCCTTTAACCCAAGCCCAATCTTTGCTCTGTAACCCAACTCTTGCTCTGTAACCCAAGCTTTGCTCTGCTAACCCAAGCTTTTGCTTTATAACCCAAGTTGTTTGCTCTGTAACCCAAGCTTTGCTCTGTAACCCAAGCTTTGCTCTACCCAACTTTGCTTATAACCCAAGGTTTCGTCTGTAACCCAAGCTTTGCTCTGTAACCCAAGCTTTGCTCTGTAACCCGCTTTGCTTTATAACAAGGTTTTGCTTCTGTGAACCCAAGCTTTGCTTGTACCCAAGCTTTGCTCTTAAACCCAAGGTTTGCTCGGTAACCCAAGCTTTGCTCTTAACCCAACGACATTTGCTCTATTAATCCCAGCTTGCTTTGTAACCCAAGTTTGCTCTGTACCCAAGCTTTGCTCTGTAACCCAAGCTTTGCTCTGTAACCCAAAACCACGACGTTTGCTGCTCTTAACCCAAGCTTTGCTCTGTAACCCAATTTGCTCTTATCTGTAACCCAAGCTTTGCTCTGTAACCCAAGCTTGCTCTCTACTATACTATAACCCAAGCTTTGCTCTGTAACCGAGCTTGCTCTATACCATTCCACCCAGCTTTGCTCTGTAACCCAAGGTTTGCTCTATAACTCAAACTTTGCTCTGACAACTCAAGCTTTGCTCTGTAAACCCAGCTTTGCTCTGTAACCCAGTTGCTCTGTAACCACCAAGCTTTGCTCTGTACTGACCCAAGGTTTGCTCTATACCCAAGCTTTGTCTGTAACCCAAGCGTTGCTCTGTAACCCAAGCTTTGCTCTATAACCAGCTTTGCTCTGTAACCCAAGGTTTGCCTCTGTACCCAAGGTTGCGTCTGTAAACCCAAGCTTTGCTCTGTAACCCACCGCTTACTCTGTAACCCAAGCTGGCTCTATAACCCAGCTTTGCTCTTGTAACCCAAACCCAACTTTGCTCTGTAACCCAAGCTTGTCTCTGTACCCAAGCTTTGCTCTATAAATACCCAAGCTTTGCTCTGTAACCCAAGCTTGCTCTGTAACCCAACTTGCTCTATAACCCAACAGCTTTGCTCTGCTCAAACCCAGCGTTGCTCTTTAACCCAGCTTTGCTCGTAACCAACAGCTTTGCTCTGTAACCACAAGCTTTGCTCTGTATCCCAAGGTTTGCTCTATAACCCAACTTTGCTCTCAACCCAAGCTTTTGGCTCTGTAACCCCAAGCTTTGCTCTGTAACCCAGTTTTGCTCTGTAACCCAAGGTTTGCTTGCTCTGTACCCAAGCTTTGCTGCTGTAACCCAGCTAACCCAGCTTTGCTCTGTACCCAAGCTTTGCTCTGTAACCCAAGCTTTGCTCTGTAACCCATTTGCTCTATATAACCCTTATGTAACCCAAGCTTTGCTCTGTAACCACAAGCTTTGCTTCACTATAATACCCAAGCTTTGCTCTTAACCCAAGGTTTGCTCTATATACCAAGCTTTGCTCTGTAACCCAAGTTTTGCCGAGCAACCCACTTACAGGCTGTGAAATGCAGCAGGCAAAGCTCAGGGAAAATATTCAATTTTTGAAAATGCATTCACTTTATTACCAAGATTTATACACCGAATCCTTGCGCTGCAATCAATCACTCTGCTTGATCTCTAGCATATTACAAAGTGGACAGGCCTGTTTTATATCGTGAGAAAAGCTGATGGAGGGCCTCGTGAGTAATACTATCAATGATCACAATTTCAGTTCGTGAGTGAAATGCTATAATATATATATATAGTCCACAGTGTCAGTATTGCACACACACCGCCTCCTCAATAATCCTGATGCTTGGCCTATAACATATCGCATGAATTAACAATAATAGTTACAAGAACCAGTCTGAAGACAATAGAACAGACCACGTAGTAAGCAAAATGATTGTATTAAGAGTACGCGAACACAAAAAACACACTTTTCGGTCCTCTAACAGGGACCTTCCTCAGGTAGTGCCAATGCATGACTGAAAGTGATTCTCCTATATATACCCAAACCCATCGTACACAGGTAACAACAACACACAACATCAACGGTCCTAGGGGTGGAGATACTTACTATATATATATATATATAATATATTATATATATATATATATATATATATATATATATGTATACACATGCCACCTTTGCTTCAAACAACCAAAACATGGTTCCATATAGGCTTAAGCTTGCTGCATGGTCACAGTTTTGAGCACGCCTGGGTTAAGATGCACATACGCGAGCCACCACAGACAGATGTTTCACCTTAATGGGATCATCATTGGGGGTTTGGTTATCTGCTATGAAAAAGAAGCAGTGTAGGTTTTCAACACCTATTAAGACAATAATTTAAACTTATATTCCTCATGTAATTAAAAATATAACAAGAGAGGGAGTTAGTTATGGTGGGATAACAAAAAGTGCAAAAAAAAACCCTTCACAGCAAGCATCTTGTATCTATCTTAAACCTGGCTGTGCTCAAAGCTGTGAC
Source organism: Ascaphus truei (assembly GCA_036426205.1). Taxonomy (NCBI): domain Eukaryota; kingdom Metazoa; phylum Chordata; class Amphibia; order Anura; family Ascaphidae; genus Ascaphus; species Ascaphus truei. Next base: position 28,311 of record WSYH01001546.1, read on the forward strand.
CTGCCAAGCTTAAGCCTATCAGGAGACCATGTTTATGGTTTTGAAGCAAAAGATGGCACTGTATGCTCATTTGTATGTCATTTCCCAGAATCCCTTGCTGCTGTGAAGCGCTGTGTGCTGGGCGATATGAATGAAAAGACAGGGTAGCAGACCGCCTAAGACAAATGCATGAACTACAGTAAATATTTACACAGTTGTTATATATATATATTTTTTTTTTTTAAGTTATGGTGGGAAAAAGCGCAACAAAACCTCCACCCGTAGCATATAACCAATAGATGATCACTTGTGCACATATGCAATATTTAGCCTTATAGCTGTCTCTCACATGGCGGGGCCGGCTTACAGGGGGTACGGCATATTGTACGCCCTTATCATCTCGAGGTTAGTGTGCTATTATTTATCACAGAGCACTCTAACATGGATTACTTGCTATCTGGCATTCACCTTACCTGGTTCTTTGTGTTTTTGGACCCACATTGGGCAGGGATTGAACTGTTTTAAATTGTTTTTTTTGTGACGTGTTTTTTCAATAACTTGTGTATATTTTTTTAACCCTGAGTGCTTTATGTGTGGATACTATCTTTTCTCTTTTCTTCTTTCTTTTTGTCCTATTATATATATATTTATAAGATATATATATATATATAAACTATATCTAGAGCTTATAAAATCATGATTAGAGAAGTCATCCTTTACATCTACACCCTATTTTTGTTATATAGAAGGAATATTGTATCTCACATGTAAGGATCTCTAGAGACGTTGGGTTTATAAGATACAACGAGAGAGTAACTGTTCGCTGCTATTTTATTACCTATTAAGCGTTCAGTTACTGCTAGGTTATGATGAAAAGTTCATTTTTAAAACAGTTTGACATGTCACCTGTTCACATCTGTAGATCTACTACATATTTCAGTAAACTAGGATCATGAGAAAGAAACCTTCAAGGAAGGAGGACACTCCAAGGAAACCATGGAGGTTATTTGTAAGTAAAAAATCCGCTTTCGCAAAACCAGGTCTATTAAAAGGAAAAAATGCTATTGCTTTGAATGCGAATCCTTTTTAATGATAAATATATTTTTTCGCCTCACGCTTTTGCTCCAGTTCTGTAGCTGGGAGACTTCAGCATGAACCTGATCACCAAATGCAAATAACATACACACATATATATATGCAGCTACAAGCACTTTCCACCAACACTGGATTCTGGGAAATGACATGCAAATGAGCCACATGCATTGCCCACTTTTTGCTTCAAAACACCATTATATAGTGGTCCCTATAGGCTTAAGGCTTGCTCAGCCACTGATGCACATCTTTTGAGCTAGCCAGGGTTATTATAAAGAAACAACCCCCCCCACCCTGTTTCGACCTTAATGGGTCTCATAGTTGTGGGTTGGTTAATCATGCAGCAAGCTTAAGCCTATAGGGAACCATGTCTAAAAATGGTTTTTGAAGCAAAGTGGCACTGTGTGTCTCATTTGCATGTCATGTATGTCGGGGATAATGGTTTTGAAGGAGAGGAGGTTGCTTGACCTGCCTAAGGTGCGTCCCCGCTAGCACTGAGCAGGCGGTGCTTGGCGATGGTGCCTTGCATATATATATCAGTCACTCTACGGTCCACTAACGCGAACCCGCTGCCTCGTCATGGCCGCACACACGCTCTCACGGCGCTCATCAAATTTGTTCAACTTTCTTGCGCGCTCCATCAGCTTCCCCTGCAGCGTCCCCCCCGCTGCCCTCCCACCCCTCCCCCGCGACACTTGCGAAAATTTAAAGGACACCTGGCGCTCATGCTTGGGAGCAACTCAGCGCCAGCGGGGACAAAGCCTTAGACATGTGTGAGTGTGCTTCCATGTGATCTTTTTCTTTGCTATATATATATATCTACAGCAGGGCCCCGCTTCTCGGCGTCCCGCTTTTCGGAGATCCCTGATACGATGGCACAGAGAAGGGGCCGCATCTTGTTCCTCCAGTCGTGCATGCGCAGACCGTAGTTTGCGCGCGCATACTGTAGTTTGCGCGCGACAGACCATAGGTCGCGCATGCGCAGAAAACGGCAAAAATGCCAATTCGCTGCAAAAATCACTGAAATCGCCGGATCCGCTTCTCCGGCGATTTTACACTATAACTGCGGGCCCCTGGAACGGAACCCGCCGTATACCCGGGGCCCTCCTGTATATATATATATATATATATTTGTAAGGCTAAAGCCTGTAATACTATCCTGCCTCTAACCTTAGTCCATTTATTTCAACAGTAACCACCACTCTCCCCCCACTCCACTTTTCAACTTATACCTCTGGTGGACCATTTATCATGCCTGAAAACCTGACCTGTTGAGGGGGGGGGAGGGCTTGCGGACTGGAATTGAGCACCCCTGCTCCAGGCCATCCTATAATATACGCACGTGGCTCTATTTTGCCGACCATTTTTCTTTTCTCCAACCATGTTTCTCGGGTCTGAGATCTCTTCCCACGGTTATATCCAACATCCCTATTCCAGAGTTAGACTTTTTGTTACTTTGTTACCTTGCATGTCCCCCATTGGTACTCGTGTGCATCCCTCACGAGGAAGACATGTTTTGCCGTCCAAAACCTCATTGTTGATTATCCACTGTACCAGAAGCCCCTTGTTGAATTTCTGCTTCTGCTGATACATTTTCTTCTGCATAAGAACAATTTGAAATGTAAAAAAATATCTAAAACTTTATAGCACTGTAAAGGTGACTAATATTGCCCCCACTTATGCAAATGTCTACATGCATTGGTTTGAACTCCATTTATGTTCACCCATCCAGACTTTGCACAATTTGGCTCTTGTTTCAGACGCTACATCTTCGTCCTCTGGTCAGGTCCTGAAAAGACACCTACAGACTTTATTATTCATCTTTACTCTTTAACTGCGCCCATTAAACTGACAGCCCAATTGGTGCAGCCAAACCATAGATGTCCTTGATGTGACAGTGTACAAACATGAGGGATAGATTCACACGAATGGATATCATAAACCTACTGATAGAAACACTATTTTACATGCTTCCAAATGTCACCCACTTCCTTCGAAGAGGGGTTTAGCATACTCGCAAATGGCGAGAGTTGCTCGCATACGCAGTGATACTCGGATTCATGAAGGCCACATAAAGGACATGGGAAGTAAACGTGCCGGGAGCGGCGAACCACACATTATGTTGAGGTTGGCATCCCGACTCACCCGTAACTTGCTACTCCAACCTGCCATTTATTCTACACCCTAAATCAGAAGAAAGACTCATTATTCCAATTAAAGTCACTACGGCCTTTTCCTACATCGGAAAATACGTTCACAAGAGCTGGTACCTGCTACACACCGACATCCATCAAGAAAACAGCCTGTGTTTGGCATTACACACCTGAAGAGAGCGTGTTCAGATGCGTAGACTTATTACTGAACCGGTGTTCCACATAATAGGAACCCTAACACATGAAACACAGCATGACATGCAACCCTACTTTTGATGGTTGACACCCCTACATTTGACGGTTGATACCCCTACGTTTGATGGTTGATGTCATAAAGCATTGGTGGCCAACTCCAGTCCTCAAGAGCCAGGTATTAGGGATACCACTGCTTCAGCACAGGTGGCTCAATCAGTGGCTCAGTCATTTGGTACTCTTTCCGTAAAGAATTACTTCATCCCTTATTCGTACTGTAGGTTACCCCGGCAATCAGTTTCATTGTTGAGGGGGAGAGAGTGCCACCGACGTCACCGGTATCACGCCGGGACTGAAGCTCCTGCTTCAGTGCATGACCTTTTGTTCTAGTCTGTCTCTGTGTACCACTGACGATGTGCTCTGCTCCTAGATTTTGTGATGGTGTAAATGCAAATGGCTAATTTCTTAACATTTTATTCTAATGACAATAGCCCTAACCAATACCAGGTCCATCCAGAACTGTCAACCTTTCTTGCACATGTTTGTGTCATATGTCCCCCCCCCCCCCCCCCTCACCTTGTCCGTCCCTCCCAGCCCCAGGAAAGACACTAGGACAAAACAGCTGGGAAATAGAGATGTTTGCACCTGGTTGAAACCAGACCAAACCCAATCCGCACACTGAAACCCCGAAGTCGGATTTCAACAACTGCGACCCGCACGGATTCTTTAACATCCAACCACGGGGCTCGAATTCTCGGACTCGTAACAAATCCCACGTCAGATTTAACGTAAATACGGTCCACCGAACGGGTTTATATTGAGTCCGACGTCGGATTCAACACGGTTTATATCCCCCCCACTTTTATAATTTGGTTTGTCAGTTTGCGAATTCCGCGGCGTTTCAGTAATAGGAAGGGGAAAAAAACGAATCTGCCTTTTTAAAACGAATCCGCGGCGCAATGGAACAGGCCGCCGTGCGCTGGATGTGGATGTAGGCGGCAAATTTGCCCATCTCTACTGGGAAACTGCTATAAATATACATTTTGATGACATAGTTGCTGCATGTACCTTTTAAATGTATACACTCATACGGAACGTATTCCATGTCGCCCAGCGCAGGTTGGGTAAAGTGTATTTTTTTTTATCGTGTAGAAAAACCTGCAAAAAAAAAAAAAAAGTAATGTCGTCCTTTCTGGAGGTGTCTTCCAGAAGAATAAAGAATATCGTTTCACCGCAGAGAGCAGCAGATCTTGACTCCGAATGCCTTAGACACTCGTCTGTCAGCAAAGTCTGCCCGCCACTAATGGCGCATCACATTTGACGAACCTCTGAAAGAAAAAGTTCACCGCTGTGCCGAGCAAACACCTGACATCTGCGGCAGGGAAGACGGAGTACAGCTCCAGGTTATTACAGAATGCCTTTACAACAGGCCCTCTCCTTTGTGGTGTCATGGAACATTTTTCATGTCAACGGGCTTGGTTATTTTGCTTCGCCATGCCCTGAAAATAAATTTGCCCAGTGATCTCGTTCCCATCTTCACACAAGCAGTCAGTTTAGTCTGTGAATAAAACCGCCTGGTCATGGAAAGAAAGCTACAGTATGCACAGAAGCACTTCTCTGTCATAAAACGCTCAAAATATGCCAGCCAAGCAAAACTTTTACATACCAACCGCAGGGACGGCCATAAACTTTGCTCAAGGCTCCATTCAGCTTGCGATCGGATTTCAGTCACGTATTTAGTGACCCTACTACCTATGTAATATACAGTGCAGAGTTCTAGGAGTGAGATTGGGGCTGTTTGTAGGTCCAGGTTGTGGGTTGTGGTACCATTTTTGGATCAAGATAAGGATGTTATTGCTTTAGCTTTACATGAGATTGAAGACCCTATGGGGCAGGGGAGGCCATCTCCAGTCCCCCAGAGCTATCAACGGGTCAGGTTTTCAGGATATCCCTGCTTCAGCACAGGTGGCTCAATCAGTGGCAGTGGGTGTCAAGCAAGAAATCAGCTGATTCTGCGTCGTAGTTTGGGAATTATCGCACCCAATTGAAAGCTTGAAAGGATTGGGATACCCTAACCCAAAAAAGGAGAACCAAATGACTTATCTGCCTCCGGGACAGGGATTTCCTTTCCTATTGGCTGACTTTGTTGCGCTTATCGTATTATAATTCCCTGTACTGTAATGGTTTTGTAAAGCGCTGAGTACACGGTGGGCGTTATATAAATATATATATATATATATATATATATATAATAAACATAAAGCAGATGGCACTCACATAGAACTGGAAAGCAGGTGCTCGTCCCATAGAGAGAATAAATATAGAGGCTCCTTACCAGGCAGATCGAGTCCTAGGACTACATAGCAAGGAAGAGACAGCACCCCCTTCTATCAGGGGAGAGGGCAGGGCTATTGCTAGGGCGATGGGCAGCTTCCTCCATCCTGATTGACTGCTGCTGGGTCATGTAGACAATCAGGAGGAGGTGTCAGGAGCCTGGGGGTGTGGCCAAGGAGAGGAGGAAACAGCATGGAGCGGAGAGAGGTGTGTGTGTGTGTATATGTATGTGTGTTTGCCCATTGTGTCCAGTATTTGTGGAGAAGCCGCCTGGCAACCCTAGTTATAACCGTTTGTGTTATTCTGGAGGGATAAGTGCAAAATTCTCTGCTTTATTGAAAAGTGCTAGTCCGCACTGGGATCCAGGCCAGAGCGACAACAGAAATATTTATAAATTGCATACTTTACAAATAGGTTTAATCTTCCCTACACACCCAAGAACAATTTTCAGCATAAACTAGTTTCAATTGCCCATGCTGTTCTAACCGTTTTGGTGCAATCTTTATTTTATGTGGATTAATCCTCTGTATGTCTTGGCATCAACATTATAACCAAGAGAACGAGTTCTGAAAGATATTGTTTAGTGATTAAAATTTGAGGAGGACAAGCACGGCCTGTGTATTCAATGAACGGATAGTTCCAACCTTTGTGATAGTAATAAAGTAGAAGAGGGCGCTGTAATACATTCTATGTACATCTGGCCACTTAAATCCTCTTGCTGCTACATGTGTCAAGAAATGTAATACAATTCCAATTAATTCAAATGTCCTTCGTATAATTGCAATAACGCACTAATGACACTTCAAAAAGCTACTAAGTATATGTCACGCTGACAAATCTTTCATTCGATATGCCGGTTTTGCCCAATTAGAATCGTCTTTTTTTTTTTATATCAATAAAGTTACGTTGAAAAGTGCGTAGTCGTCTTATACTCGGGCCCGCCCACTTTGCGAGCCAATCAGCAGTCGGATGTATAAGGTTGCTACCTCTCCAGGTTTGACCCGGAGACTCCGGGCTACGGGTTGCCGCTGTCGGTCTCCGCGTGGCGGCGGAAGTGCGGCGGCGACTCTGGCATTCTCCTGCAATTCCCCCTCCTACTGCACTGAGCAGGGCTGCCGGACGCTACGTGATGTAATGACGCTACGCCGTGTCTCATCATGGCAAAGCGGCGTAGCGTCATGAGGTCACGTAGCATCATGAGGTCACCTAGCTTCCGGTTGTCATGGCAACGCAGCGTCATTTGACGCCAGGCAGCCATTTTCACTGCAGTTGGAGGGATAATTGCAGCACGATGCCGGAGTCGCCGCCGCCGCACCACGCTGGCAAGTAAGGGATTTTTTTTATTTTCTCTGGGTTGGCCTTCAGTAGAACGGGGGAACCTTCACCTTGGGGGCCTGAAGCGGCCATGTTGCTTGTGGCAAGAGATAAAGGAAATAACTGTGACGCTCCCTTATGTACAATAAATATATACAAAGAACATATAAAAAGCACAGGAAAACCAAGTGGTGTTATACTGGTTCTTTGGTAAGCTGCCGCTCAATCAAACAAGGATCTTCCCTTGATCCTCGTCAAGCGTAAGTGGTAAGTGGTGATGAGCGCATGCTTGTGGCAAGAAGCTGAAACCAAGAAAGACAGACACAAAGACGGAGAGACAGAGACAGAGAGAGACAGATACAGAGACACACAAAGACAGAGAAATAGAGACAGAGAGACAGACAGTGTGTGTGAGTGAGTGTGTGTGTGCGTGTGTCACTGTGAGTGTGTGTGTGTCACTGAGAGTGTGTGTGTGTCACTGTGAGTGTGTGTGTGTGTCACAGAGAGTGTGTGTGTGTCACAGAGTGTGTGTGTGTGAACTTTTTTCTTTTCAGCTGCTACTGAAATTAAGGGGTCCCTTTATATTCAGGGTCACCCTATAATCGGGCATTCATTGAATTGCCTGGAAGATGTCTTCCAGAACTGTAAGGTGTCTTATGAACGTAGTAGCACTGCTTGGTAAACATGGCCCTATGCGTCTCTGATATCTATCTCTCGCGCGTGCTTTTTCCCGTCCTGTCACTAATAATCCCGCAAACCATTGGAAACATATTTTTTTCCTTCTGAACTTTCCGTGCCAGGTTCCGTCTCCCACCCATTTACCGCACCACCTTATTACTAATTCAAACTGAATCCCATTTTGACGAAATAAAAATAACCCTCTTCTGAAAGAGGTCCTATTCCAGGGGGGGGGGGGGGGGCTCGGAGACTGTCAGCGGCATTAAAAGGGAACATGTGTTATCCTTTTCGATAATAATCTTCAAAGCCAATGACTAACAGAGAAAATAGAGTCGAAAAGCAAAAATAAATAGTTTGTATGCTGTGTTGAATTAAGCAGCTATTGCATTGAAAAATGGTATATATATCAAAAGCCTCTTGTTCTGCTAAATGTTTCATTTAGACCCTTACATCGTCATTGTTTTACTTCAAGGTGGTCCAGATCAGCGGTGCTCTGATTGAGCCACCTGTGCTGAAGCTGGGATACCCTAAAAACCTGACCTGTTGGGGGGGGGGGGGGGCTTGAGGACTGGAGTTGAGCCCGCTGCCCCAGATAAAGAGGAATTGGGAAGGGTGATATTGCTGTGAAAGTGTTCCAGTCCTTCGTATTGTGCTGCTACGCAAATAATGAGTGCAGTGTTGTGTGTAAAAGCAGAGTCCTACACGTGTTCCTACACGTGTTCCTGCACGTGTTCCTACACGTGTACGGGGAGCATGTACTCAGCCTCACAAACGGGTTTCTTGGGGGCGCAAAATCGCATTTTATATTGCACTTGTGTGCGCCTCTGTATTACCCTTGAAATGTTGCCGTCCGTGTAATAAAAGACCGCCCCCCCCACCTTTTTTTGGGCGCACAGAAATAGACTGCGCTAGGTGTGCAGGCGTTAATGATATGTACTACAAGCAGGACTGGCACCGCTCCGGGTTTGATAGTCCGTGCGTACCAAAGTCCGAGAGATGCTGATCTATTTCTTTCTCTCCTTTTTATATTTTCTTGACAAAGTGCCTCATCTAAGCTCCTGCAACTTGGAAATAACTGCAGTTTGTGTTTGTCATTCGAATAAGATTCTTTAACTAGCGCCCGGGAAAATAAATCTGTATTGCATAGTTCATCGATCATACAAAAAATATGATATATGTAACCTGGCTCTAAAAGGAAGTCACGTCAGATTAGTTATGTACAATGGCCCGTGGCGAATTTTTAAAAATGCCGCCCATAGGCATTTTCGTGGTGCCGCACTCCTTCAGCGTAATTTGTCGCCATGCCGGCCCGTTGCCATGGCAATGCCGGGGGACGTCACATTGGCGGTTGCACATGCGCGTTTGCAGGGGGCTGGGGAGGTGCAGGCTGGGCTCAGTCTCTCAGGCCTTTGCAGGGTGCTGGGGAGGTGCAGGGTGCTGGGGAGGTGCAGACTGGGCTCAGTCTCAGGCCTTTGCAGGGTGCTGGGTGGGTGCAGGCTGGGCTCAGTCTCTCAGGCCTTTGCAGGGTGCTGGGTGGGTGCAGGCTGGGCTCAGAACCGGAGGGCTCCCGGGTCAGAACCTGTTAATAAACAAACCGCGTGTTTCAGAACCAGAGGCCTCCTGGATTGTTGCTTTGAGTTTGTTTTGGCTCAGACATGCATGATGGTAATTATTTGAGCGTGCTTTCGCTAAAGCGTTTGCTATTTCTTTAGCTGCCGTGTTCCTGGATGCCTCTAGTTTAGTAGGTTAACATTTCTGCTGAGAAAGGCATAGTTTGGAAGCTTTCAGTAAACACATACAGTAGGTTGCCGCAGCTGAGTAAATGGTAACACAGTAACTTAATGTATACAGTTGTACTTTTTTAAAGACCAGCGTCATAGCTGGCTGGCTGAATGCTATAAATTAGGCCGGTAACAGTCCCGTGTTCAGCATTCCATTAACATGCAAGGGAAGGTTACACGCCAAGCGTCCAAAGGGAACAAAGGCGGGATGAGTGAGAGCGGGGCCTCAGTGCAAGAATATTTGTGCCCCCCGGGGGGCAGCATTGAGCCCAAAATCTCCAACCTCTCTGCGGTCTCCGTGCCTTGCATCAATGGTCGTTCTGCCCCTGATCGGGAAAGCAAAAATAACTATGATACTTTGTTTAAACCTGCAGACCAAGCAATATCCTACATGTGTTTTATTTTATTTTTTAAATATATCAGTACTGTACTATGAGAAAATAATTGTAGCATTTATTTTTAAACAACTCTGAATTACATTTTTTATGTATTATAATGTAACAAGCCTTTTTTGTTTCTATAGCAACCATTAATAAAGTCACAGATACTGAGTCAATACTCCTCTGCAGCCATTTAGTGAACCCCCGAGCCGAATCTTCACCGATCGATCACAGGAAAACGGATCGATCGGCAACTTAGCTAATTACTTATCATGGTGTGGATTGTTTTGATGCGCATATTAAAGGGGGACAAATCAAATAATTTTTTTTATAAAAATAGCAACTTGGACGGCTGCTTTAAACTACTCTAATTAAGGAATCATTTTATTGTAACTAAATGCAGTGTGAAATTGCAATTAACGCACCTGGAATAAGCCTTACCTAAGCATTGTGACACCTTTCCAGGTTAATAGAACGACCGGTCCAAAGCATCATGTGTCCAGTTTATAACATTAATATTAATTTATATACAATTAATTTAATTGCAGAGAATTAAGCAAATTAGAAAAAGGAGACAAAGTTGCAATGCACAATGTTTAAATACTTGGCGAATCGCTTGCAAACTCTCGCTCAGACACGACTCTGTTTCTGAGACTCAAAAAGGGCAAATTAGGCTTAGTTTGCAACCTCACGAGAGTTTTGTACGTCTCAAGTTACTATAAACAATATCTTGACCTGGTAACCGCGCAAAAGGCACATGCTGTCCTGGATCAGGGTTGTTGTTTCTGTTCCCCCCCCCCCCCCCCCCTTTCAGCTTCTGCCTGTCAGCTCTTATTCAGTTGCATGCTTCTTGCTCTGAAGACTGACAGTGGCATAGACATTGTTTCAATCCCTGCCCTTTCCACTCAGTCAGTGGGTGCTTATGCAACCTCTCAGTTTTTATATCTGAGAATGGGCTATTCTACCCCCCCCCCCCGTCTCTGCTGACAAGATAGTTCAGTCCCTTTACTTTCCTGTGTGGCACTTCTCCCCTTACTTCCTTTTCAAGCCAAAGGACACTGAGTGAGTACCCTTCCATGCTACACCCCTGGCAAGGCCATTCCGTTTTTACCATGTCCTTCCTTTGATACAGCTCACTCCTCTTAGAGAAGCCCTCTCTACCACACTACTACACCTACAACAAGCACCTTTTAGCTAGAAAAGACAAAAGGACTTGTGCTTTGGAAGAGGGACGGGATGAGTTAAGCTATCTGGCTCCATTCGACCCTGGTTCCAGAATACACGCACTCCATGTTGGATCAACGTTTGCCTCCAGGTCTCCTAATATTCAACCACGAACATAACACCACCGACTTGCTGAACGCCTAATCTAAAACCTTATCTCTATACACCTGGCCGGTTACCTGGATGAGCCCCTGTACACGATTCAGCACCAGGGTTGCCAGGAGGCTTCTCAAAAATACTGGATACAATGGTGCACGCACGCACCTCTCTCCACTCCATGCTGTTTACTCCTCTCATTAGCCCCACCTCCTCCTGATTGACTGCATTACCCAGCAGCAGCCAATCGGGATGGGGAAGCTGCCCAGCCCCCTAGCAGCAGCCCTGCTCTCTCCCTGCTCGGGGAAATCCTGCACCGCCCCCCTCCCCCCCAAGCCAGTCAGGTCACAATGTCCAGAGACCATACATGTCCAGTAATACCTCTCATTTTTTGAACTGGACAGAGTGTCCAAATACAGGACGGTCCGGTTCAATACTGGACACCTGGCAACCAATCGGCACAGAGGTTCTAGGCTCTTCTTACACTAGTTACCATTCCTTCTTCCACTATTACTTGGCACCTCAACCAGCAAGGCCACCTCCGAAGCGGCAAAGCATACCTAGTATAACGATCACCGTAACGGTGAAATACCAAAACACCAAGGGTGGGGTCTTCCTGGTTTACTTTTCCCCCCCTGCGTCCACCCCCACCCCTCCCCCAGCTTCCCAAACGCATCGTTTCTCTTTGCTCTCCAATTAATGACATTCCCAGCTCCCGACTTGCCAGTCGTCCGCTTTCCGACTTCCCTCTCAAGCTAAATGCCGCACTTGTATCCAAGATGCCGTGAAGTTTTATCCCAGTGCTGGAGAAGACTTGCAGCCACACTGCTCTGCATAAAGCTGAGCCCTTCTCCAGAGCCGGGAAAAAGCTTCACGGCACATTGAAGAGGGGCTGATGCCCGAAACGAGTTTGCCCGTGGGAATCTGGCTCTTGACTCAATCTAGGAAATCGCACCTCATGGGGAAAAGTTAAGGCGGTGCACTGCGTTCGGAAAAAAAATGGTGGCGGAGGCTGGATCGCTCAGAAAGTAGAACTGTTTATTGGATCTTCCGCAACATTGTAACAGCAAACCAAAACCTTTCGAGGAACCTCTGGCGCGTTTCACGCATGCGTGCGCTTTGTCAAAGAGTGAGTCAATCTGCCGAGAGAGGATAAAAGGTTAAAGATGCATGTATTATTCAAAACAGCAAGCGGTTCTGCGCCAAAGTAATCCATAGGCGCCAGACACCGGTCCTCCACTAATAATAGTACCTGGAGCGGGGCTGCCTGCGGGACATTTAAAGATGGCGTTGTTGAGATTGCGAGCGCCGAGTTCAAGCTACGTGTATCAGCGGCCAAATGTCCCTTTCCGCTATTATTCTGTGTGTTTCAGTCGTATATCAGTGTACTATAGCAGGGGTGCGCAATCTTCCTCGGCTTCGCCCCCCATGCCCCCCCCCCCCCCCCCGCCCTGCCTGCTCTGCTCCTGGGTCGTGCACCCCAGTTTGGTACCCCTGCACTATAGCAAAGTGCATATTGAAATAAAATAAAAGCAATGGAATAATCCACATTTATCTATATACAATGTTGTTTCACTTCCTAATTTGATAACCAGCTGTTCATATTATTTTGCCAATCTGACCACGTTTTGATTGCAGAAACAGAACAATGTACTTAAAGCAGCAGGTCCCCCTAGGAACATATAGGAGTTTCTCATAAAATGTTATTATCTTGTCCAGGGGGGCTCAACTCCAGTCCTGTGCTGAAACAGGGACTGTTTGAGCCACATGTGCTGAAGCAGGGACTGATTGAGCCACCTGTGCTGAAGCAGGGACTGATTGAGCCACCTGTGCTGGGACAGATTGAGTCACCTGTGCTGAAGCCGGGATATCCTGAAAATCTAACCTGTTGGGGGGGGGGGGGGGCTTGATGACTGGAGGTGCCCTATAAAACACCTGTCCCATTGATTCTTAGAGATTCATGTTCCAATGCTTCTCTAAATGTCCTTCGTAAGGGAAAAGGTCAATAGTGCCCCTTTACACTGTACATCCCCCGTACCTGTGAGATTCATGTTATACACAATAGTTTGGACCTTTTGCTATCTGCGTACTAGGACACGGGAGAACTTTTCACTTTGATACCTTGTTGCCAACTTTGGTGACGTCTTCAGAACGGGGGATTCTCATTGTTCTTTTTAGCATTGTATTAAATGACAGGGATAGCGCTCTCACTCCCTGCCACGTGGGAGTAATAAAGACTATTAGATCCTTGTCCGGTGATGAGTTTGCGGTCGGGGATGGTTCGAAAGGGGTACCAAAACTGCGCTGAAAAACAGCGCCTGATTTCAAACTGGAGAAGATTCCTATCGAAGTGACGTATTTCTGCTGTGATTAATATAACGCGCTATTCTGCAATAGTTTTTCCCCAGATTCTTCGTGACTTGAATGGGCTGTAAAGTGTCTGTTTAGCCAACGTGGCCCTAAATGTTTCTTATTTTTTCTCCTGGGAAATCGTTTTTTTTACATACGACGCATATTTATTTACTCAGGGGCTTCTCCGTGGGAACATAATAATAACCCTGAACATAGAATTCCGTATGCACCGTTATAATGAGGCGGGATGTGTATCTAACTGCTATTGCCCCACATTACCACTCCGATCCTGATGCTACAAAGAATAAAAGACAGCACAACAGTCAAAGACTGAGCCTGTGATTGAGGCACCTGTGCTAAAGCAGGGATATCCCGAAAACCTGACCTGTTGGGGGGAGGAGTTAAATACAGCAACGTAGTTGGTCCATGGGGGGTGGGGGGGGATTCAATAAGCGCTGACATGGGGTATCGCACCCCAATCCAACATTAACCGCCTTTTAAATCAATGTCGGTTGGATACCCTGTAATCGGGGCTTTGTAAATCCCCGCCATTCATGTTAAGAAAACCATCTTCGAAATGCTTCAATTTTATAGCATATTCTGGCTTTTCCTTATAGATCTAGCTGTACAGTATCTGTGAGCGATCCAATTACACTGTAGCGGGGAAAATACATTTAATTCAGACGTTTTGCACGGTTCTGGGAAAAGGCAGCTGTTTTGCTGTAAGGTTAAGTGGGAATGTGTTTTTTTTTTTTTTTTTAATGTTGGCTTTTTATTAGAATTCCTTTTTTTTTCCGTGTCGATTACGGCTTTTTATTACATAAGCGGGCAGTTTCCGAGAAACTTTCCTACAGTTAAAAAGGCACAAACAAAACACTTGCCGGTGTGTGCCGGCGTGTGCCGACGCTCTTATCGGCTTGTATTTGGTTTTCTACACCTTCTTAATAATTCTGATGCTGCTTCTAGGTCTTTTAAAAACCCTTTACCGCTTTAGAAATCATTTGTACATGACGTGTTCTAAAGCAGGGGTGCACAAACTATTTGAGTTGCGCCTCCCATGCCTGCTCCCCGCCTTACCTCTTTTGCCGGGGGTCATGTGACGCCACGTCGCCATGGCAACCTGGCGTCAAATGACGCCGCGGTGCCATGGTGACACCTCACATCGAGCCTTTGATTCCTGGTAAGTGAAGTTGCAGAGGCCTAATGCGATCCCCTGAGCACGGGGCCTCTGCAACCGCCCGCGTTCCCCCAGAAAAATCTCATGGGGTGCGCCCCCCAGTTTGCGCACCCCTGTTCTAAAGAGTAGTTTTCAGTGGTGGGAATGTAGTGGTTCCACCTGGGTCGCAGTCACTGCTAAGAGGTCAGCGGCCTGGTTCTTTGGTCTGGTGACTAACGGGGTGACCAACCAAATAAATAAACACAAATGTAACAAGAAAAAGCCCAGTCCTTATTTTCTGTTTGGTTTGTTTATCTCTTCTATTTATTTTTTATTTGTACAGCGATAGGAGGCCAGGAGTACAGGCTCGGTTCTCTCTGGTATGTGAAGCTATGAGCTCCATCCATCTAACAAAAGGAGACCTCTTTGCAGCGTACTGAATAAGGGCTTGGGTCTCTGGATGAAGGTGTGTTACCCTACGAGCCCTAGGTATAAACCGATATCTAGAAGCAGTTCCCAGTTCTAATGGGTGAAGGGCCATGCTGTTTGGTGAGAAGTAACATTGGGGGCAGTTCATTCATGTCCGGACGGCTAAGGACATGCAGAGCATCGCCTCCTGCTCGCTCTCCCTCACCAATTTGTACTTCGGCCGGTCTCCGCATTTTACATCATTCTTCTCTGCTGCCTGAATTTAGGGCCATTCATTTGGATGGATCTTAGCTCTTCTCCACCACTGGGAAGCAGCCTTCCTGCCTCTCACCTGTCTCCCCTACAATCTATCCTAAACGCTGCTGCCAGAATCACTCTACTCTTTCCAAAATCTGTCTCCGCATCTCCCCTCCTGAAATCCCTCTCCTGGCTTCCAATCAAATCCCGCATCTCACACTCCATTCTTCTCCTCACTTTTAAAGCTTTACACTCTTCTGCCCCTCCTTACATCTCAGCCCTAATTTCTCGCTATGCACCATCCAGACTCTTGCGTTCTGCTCAAGGATGTCTTATTTCTACCCCCTTTGTATCTAAAGCCCTCTGCCGCCTTAAACCTTTTTCACTGACTGCCCCACACCGCTGGAATGCCCTTCCCCTCAGTACCCGACTAGCACCCTCTCTATCCACCTTTAAGACCCACCTTAAGACACACTTGCTTAAAGAAGCATATGAATAGCACTGTGGATATTCTGAACACATGATACTGTACATAAGCTTGGCCCCCTGCAGACGCACTTACCAGAACTCCCTCCTACTGTCTCTGTACGTTCTCCCTACCTAACAATTAGATTGTAAGCTCCTCGGGGCAGGGACTCCTCTTCCTTAATGTTATGTTTATGTCTAAAGCACTTATTCCCATGATCTGTTATTTATATTATCTGTTATTTATTGGATTACCACATGTATTACTACTGTGAAGCGCTATGTACTTTAATGGCGCTATATAAATAAAGACATACAATACAATACAATATGGACTGTAGGGCCTTGGTGTCTATTTTAGCAGTAAAACGGTCTAATACATAAATCCCTTTCAAGTTGAGGAGTATTTTTTCCTTGTGTTTTGCACTCCATAAATATCTTCCCGGGACAAAGGGACTTTCAGATATATCAACCTACAAGGACACAAACCAGCGAGACGTCGTCATTCTGGACAAACACAGTGGCATTTTAATGGAAAAGTGCTGCGTGGCTTCTATACGTGGCACGCTATTAATGTCCGAGATGCTGACGCTAAAAAAATCCATGTGATCTGCAGAAATGAGTTCACCTTGTCGGTTTCAAGCATTCGTTTTTTCCCTGGAAAGTATGTTAGGATTTATAATGTCTGTTTTCTGATTATACAGCATCATCTTGTGGTACTCACAGGAAATTACAGCAGCTTCCCCACAGGCAACGTTTAGAAATGCTTGGGTGGGTGAAACATGTCCCAAAAATGTTATGTTTTTGCCTAAATGTACATTGAAGATGATCCCTGAACATGGGCCTGTGTGGATTGAAACACTGAAGAGTGACGTCCACTCTTCGTTTATCCCGGATCACCCGATATTAAGCGGTAGCAACAAAGCTGCTACACCTGCCATGTTTTATCAGCCTGATACATACTGTTCGGCTGCAATAGCATTGAGATCGACACAAATGTTGCACAGTTAAGGAGACGGGCAGTTAAGGACGTGTAGGACGGGGCAGTTAAGGACGTGTAGGCAGAAGTACCATTTTGATTACGCTGTTGACTTAAACGTGTACTTGACAAAGGCCTCGATTCAATAAGCGGTGAAGCCGTCTTCCCCCTGTTCGGGAAGAATTATTCTTAATTCATTGGGTTAGGGGTTAAAGCTGCAGTTCAGTCAATATCCTGCATGTGTGATTTTTTTTTAATAAATCAGTTCTGTAGTAAGAAAAAATACTTTTAGCATTTTCTGTTTTTAAAAAAACAACTTTTAAAGACCAATTTTCTTGTATTCTATTTTAACAGCCATTTGCTAAGGCACTGCCCCTTCATGTCCTGTCACAAGCCCTGGCACACCCCTTTGTCAGCCCTGCCCTCCCTCTAGCACATGTCAGTGCAGGAGTGCTCATGAATATTCATGGGATTCCACTGAGAGACAAGCAGAATATAAACAGATCCCTTCACTAATTATGTCACCAAATTTCGACCTATCAATACATGGAGAACGAATTGACCTGCAGCTATATAGTTTTTTCTGAAGCCAGGGTCACGTTTGATGTGTGAATGGCTCCCGATAGCATTAACTCAGTTCCCTTTTAAATCACTCCAAGCCCTGTAATATTTCCTCCACTTTATTGGGAAAAGGACGCAGGATACAGATACTTGTGGATGGTGTGTAGTGGTGATTATTAGTTAGAAACCGGTAAAAAGAGATGGCCTCACCATGGGTAAAGGGAATAGCCTTGGGACAGACTATCTAGGCCAAACAGGAGGGGGGGCAGACTAGCCCATTCTGGTGAGGATCTCAGAAACTGCAGTAGCAGCTCACTGATGTCATGCCCAGAGGCAAGAAATGCAACATTGTTGCAAGCCACACAGGCACAGTGTGTGTGTGCAAACTCCATGCAGCTGGGAATAAGATCTGACAGGCAGAAGCTGCAAAGGAGAGAGGGGGGTGAGTCAGAAAGGTAGTTCTGGTTCCATGACACAGTTCTTTAGGTAATTAGAGATTGCACACATAAAACTATTGAAGTAAAAAAATAAAATAAAAAAATAAAAAAGACTGAACTGCAGCTTTAAATCTTCTTGACCAATTGGAAGATGGCTTCCTGACAGTGAAATGGAGCCAAAATTCCCACTGTTTTAGTCGCCTCAATTTTAGTTAGAAAATGGATATCAATAGCAATAGAGAAAATTAATTAACAATTGTTTTGTGTATCATATATATATATATATACACACACACTTTATAACCGTTTGTCTCCCAATACCTTCATTGACTATGACTGTCAATGAAATTTTGAGGCTATTGGGAGACCAAACGCTTATACAAGTGTTGGATACGGATCCAACAGATCAATAGATATATATATAAAAAAAATCTATCATCTGCTTCTTTCCTTAATCCATTTTTTTTAAATTACTTCTGTCCTTTTCCTACCAGTAACAAATTATGAGTTGTAGTTCTTAAGTAAGTCACTTTGGCCCATGTCTGCTAAGCTGGCCTATTCTAGAACACACCTTATGATCTATTTGAACGAATGGGCTCAAAAGCCGTCTTCCGGCACTGGAAGGTTTGTAACGGCAGAGCACTGCTTAGTAAATTGACGCCTTTGTTTCCCCTATGCCATAGGCAGCGAATTTACAGATGTAGCCAACGTTATCACTCCCGCTAACACGGTGCAACGGGACATACAGAATGCACGAGCGGGAGAAGCCACCATTGCTTGGAATCAGCCGCACGCAAGAGGCGGGGCCTAGGCGCTATTTCACCCATGGGAGCTGCCACCAACTGCAAGAACTCTGGCTATACTATACTATGGTGGTAGTCGCAGACATAGGACAATGAGCTGCCATGTAATGAAATAATGATATGATTGTTCAAATCACAATTTTGGTGGATATTGAAACAGTTCGGACTACCACAACCTTCATATTATATACATGGTGTATACTGTATTCATGCGTTTGTGCCGGGTTTTTTTTATGGCTCTCACTAGTTTATTCCTTTCTAAGTATATGAGTTTTAAACACCCGTTTTTCTATACACGTTTGTTAATATGGACAGTAATGTGCCACTTTACTTTATGGAAAGTTTGCATTCAAATGATGTTATATATATATATTTTTTAAAACCTTTTGACTACCTCCGGCTGGTAAAGGAGTAAGTACATTTCTATAAAGCTGTCAGAAAATGGCAAATGTTTTTTTTAAATTATTCATATTTTCAAATGTTTTCTTTTTTTAATAGTAGAGGGATGTTCTTGTTCACCTTGCTTTATGCTGTGTATATATACAGACACACACAATTTATATTTGTAACATTGTTTTCTTTATGATGAATGTTTTTGAGCTGTTTCTTTTACATTAATGACATGAGAACACTTTTCTACAGTTGTCAAATGATGCAAATGGCTGAGACCTGCAGAGTAGTGGCATAAATCTGCATTTCTTGGGCTAAGTGCAGGAGTCCAACATGTCTCCCACTTCTGACTGAACTGAAAATTGGCGGCAAAAGAAAATCAGCAATGACGTCACCATCCTTGGTGGGGGAGGGCACGCGTTTAGCCCTAACACTCCACCTACAATGTCATTATACTGCTATGTTAATAAAGTTATTACAAAAAAAAAGGTGCTAGCTCTTGGTACTGTAATCCAAGGACGAAGAGTCCGTGTCTGTGATTAGAGCAGCTGCCAGTGACGTCACGGTGGCACACGCACGCACGGCTTCGCGCAGCATGGCGTGGTTGGAGCGCTGCGCACACGCACGGTCCATTGCCTGTGATTGGAGCAGCTGCCAGTGGCGGCACGCGCACGCACGGCCTCGCGCAGCATGGCGCGGTTGGACCGTTGCGCACACGCACGTGCAGCATGGAGCGGTTGGAGCGCTGCGCCGCGCTGTTCCGGAGGAAGCTCCTGAATGAGACGTTCCGCCGGCATATGTTCCCGGTGCTGCTGTGCGTGGCGGTGTGTGGCTCCGCGGTGAAGGAGTTCTCTCCGCTACCGAAAACGTATCTGAGCAATAAGAGGAACTTCCTCAACGTGTGAGTCCCGGGGGGGGGGGGGGTGAAGGGAGAGACAGAGGCCTGTATCATCATCCGGGGGAGGGGCCTGTCATCACCCAGCGCAACTAACCCCCTCACTCCAAGAAGCTGGCACCAACTCTGTGTGTGGATCTGTCAGTCTGTGTGCCTGTCTCTGTGTGTGTGTATCTGTCAGTCTGTGTGTGTCTCTCTTGCCTGTGTGTTGTGCCTGTCAGTCCGTGTGCCTGTCTCTGTGTGTGTGTGTGTGTGTGTGGTGTGTGTGTTGTGTGTTGTATCGTCAGTCTGTGTGTCTCTCCCTGTGTGTGTGTATCTGTCAGTCTGTGTGTCTCTCTCTGCCTGTGTGTGTGTGCTTGTCAGTCCGTGTGCCTCTGTCTCTGCACTGTCTGTGTGGATCTGTCTCTGTGTGTGTGGATCTGTCAGTCTGTGTGCCTGTCGCTGTGTGTGGATCTGTCAGTCTGTGTGCCTGTCTCTGTGTGTGTGGATCTGTCAGTCTGTGTGTCTGTCTCTGTGTGTGGATCTGTCAGTCTGTGTGCCTGTCTCTGTGTGTGGCACGCACCTCTCTCCCACTCCATGCTGTTGTAACTCCTCTCATTAGCCCACATCCTCTGATTGACTGCATTACCCAGCAGCAGCCAACGGGATGGGGAAGCTGCCCAGCCCCCTAGCAGCAGCCCTGCTTCTCCATGCTCGGGGAAATCCTGCACCGCCCCCTCCCCCCCAAGCAGTCAGGTCACAATGTCAGAGACCATACATGTCCAGTAATACACGCTCATTTTTTGAACTGGACAGAGTGTCCAAATACAGGACGGGTCCGGTTCAATACTGGACACCTGGCAAACCAATCGGCACAGAGGTTCTACGGCTTTGCTTACACTAGTTACCATTCCTTCTTCCACTTTACTTGGCACCTCAACCAGCAAGGCCACCTCGAGCGGCAAAACGCAACCTAGTATAACGATCAACGTAACGTGTGAAATACCAAAACACCAAGGTGGGGTTTCCTGGTTTACTTTTCCCCCCCTGCGTCACCCCCACCCCTCCCCCAGCTTCCCAAACGCAATCGTTTCTCTTTGCCTCCAATTAAGACATTCCCAGCTCCGACTGCCAGTCGTCCGCTTTCCGACTTCCTCTCAAAGCTAAATGCCGAATTGTATCCAAGATGCCGTGAGTTTTCCCAGTGCTGGAGAAGGACTTGCAGCCACACTGTTGCTAAAGACTGAGCCCTTCTCCAGAGCCGGGAAAAGCTTCCGGCACATTGAAGAGGGGCTGTGCCCGAAACGAGTTGCGTGGGAATGGCTCTTGACTCAATCTAGGAAATCGCACCTCTGGGGAAAGTTAAGGCGCGATGCACTGCGTTCGGAAAAAAATGGTGGCGGAGGCTGGATCGCTCGAAAAGTAGAAACTGTTTATTGGATCTTCCGAACATTGTAACAGCAAACCAAAACCTTTCGAGGAACCTTCTGGCGCGTTCACGCATGCGTGCGCTTGTCAAAGAGTGAGTCAACTGCCGAGAGAGGATAAAAAGGTTAAAGATGATGTATTATTCAAAACAGCAAGCGGTTCTGCGCCAAAGTAATCCATAGGCGCCAGACACCGGTCCTCCACTAATAATAGTACCTGGAGCGGGGTCCTGCGGGACATTTAAAGATGGCGTTGTTGAGATTGCGAGCGCCGAGTTAAGCTACGTGTATCAGCGGCCAAATGTCCCTTTCCGCTATTATTCTGTGTGTTTCAGTCGTTATCAGTGTACTATAGCAGGGGTGCGCCATTTCCTCGGCTTGCCCCCCATGCCCCTCCCTCCCCCCCGCCTGCCTGCCCCTGCTCCTGGGTCGTGCACCCCAGTTTGTACCCCTGCACATAGCAAAGTGCATATTGAAATAAAATAAAGCAATGGATAATCCACATTTATCTATACAAATGTTTGTTTCACTTCCTAATTTGATAACCAGCCTGTTCATATTTTTTGCCAATCTGACCACGTTTTGATTGCAGAAACAGAACAAGGTACTTAAAGCAGCAGGTCCCCCTAGAACATATAGGAGTTTCTCTAAAATGTTATTATCTTGTCCAGGGGGGCTCAACTCCAGTCCTGTGCTGAACAGGGAATGTTGAGCCACATGTGTGAAGCAGGGACTGATGAGCACCTGTCTGAAGCAGGGACTGATTGAGCCACCTGTGCTGGGACAGGATTGGAGTCACCTGTGCTGAAGCCGGGATATCCTGAAAATCTAACCTGTGGGGGGGGGGGGGGGCTTGGGACTGGAGGGGCCCTATAAAACACCTGTCCCATTGATTCTTTAGAGATTCATGTTCCAATGCTTCTCTAAATGTCTCGTAAGGGAAAAGGTCAATAGTGCCCTTTACACTGTACATCCCCCGTACCTGTTGAGATTCATGTTATACACAATAGTTTGGACCTTTTGCTATCTGCTACTAGGACAGGGAGAACTTTCACTTTGATACCTTGTTGCCAAACTTGGTGACGTTTCAGAACGGGGGATTCCATTGTTCTTTTTAGCATTGTATTAAATGACAGGGATAGCGCTCTCACTCCCTGCACGTGGGATAATAAAGACTATTGATCCTTGTCGGTGATGAGTTTGGGTCGGGGATGGTTCGAAAGGTACATGGGAAGACGATCAAAACGCTGAAAAACAGCAGCCTGATTTCAAACTGGAGAAGATCTATCGAAGTGACGTATTTCTGCTGATTTGATTAATAACGCGCTATTCTGCAATAGTTTTTCCCCAGATTCTTCGTGACTTGAATGGGGCGTAAAGTGTCTGTTTAGCCAACGTGGCCCTAAATGTTTCTTATTTTTTCTCCTGGGAAACGTTTTTTTACATACGACGCATATTTATTTACTCAGGGGCTTCTCCGTGGGAACAAAATAATAACCCTGAACATAGAATTCGTATGCACCGTTATAATGAGGCGGGATGTGTATCTAACTGTGCCCCACATTACCACTCCGATCCTGATGCTACAAAGAATAAAAGACAGCACAACAGTCAAGACTGAGCCTGTGATTGAGGCACCTGTGCTAAAGTCAGGATTATCCGAAAACCTGACCTGTTGGGGGGGGAGGAGTTAAATACAGCCACGTAGTTGGTCCATGGGGGGTGGGGGGGGATTCAATAAGCGCTGACAGGGGTATCGCACCAATCCAACATTAACCGCTTTTAAATCAATGTCGGTTGGATACCCTTGTAATCGGGGCTTTGTAAATCCCCGCCATTATGTTAAGAAAACCATTTCGAATGCTTCAAGTTTAGCCTATTCTGGCTTTTCCTTATAGATCTAGCTGTACAGTATCTGTGAGCGTCCTCATTACACTGTAGCGGGGAAGGAAAATACATTTAATTCAGACGTTTTGCACGGTTCTGGGAAAAGGCAGCTGTTTTGCTGTAAGGTTATAGTGGGAATGTGTTTTTTTTTTTTTTTTAATGTGGCTTTTTATTAGAATTCCTTTTTTTTCCGTGTCGATTACGGCTTTTTATTACATAAGCGGGCAGTTTCCGAGAACTTTCTACAGTTAAAAAGGCACAAACAAAACACTTGCCGGTGTGTGCCGGCGTGTGCCGACGTCTTATGGCTTGTATTTGGTTTTCTACACCTTCTTAATAATTCTGATGCTGCTTCTAGGTCTTTTAAAAAACCCTTTACCGTTTAGAAATCATTTGTACATGACGTGTTTCTAAAGCAGGGGTGCACAAACTATTTGAGTTGGCCTCCCATGCCTGCTCCCCGCTTACCTCTTTTGCCGGGGGTCATGTGACGCCACGTGCCATGGCAACCTGGCGTCAAATGACGCCGCGGTGCCATGGTGACACCCACATCGAGCCTTTGATTCCTGGTAGTGAAGTTGCAGAGGCCTATGCGATCCCCTGAGCACGGGGCCTCTGCAACCGCCCGCTTCCCCAGAAAAAATCTCATGGGGTGCGCCCCCCAGTTTGCGGCACCCCTGTTCTAAGGAGGTAGTTTTCAGTGGTGGGAATGTAGTGGTTCCACCTGGTCGCAGTCACTGCTAGAGGTCAGCGGCCTGGTTTGGTCTGGGTGACTAAGGGGTGACCAACCAAATAAATAAACACAAATGTAACAAGAAAAAGCCCAGTCCTTATTTTCTGTTTGGTTGTTTATCTCTTCTTATTTTTTATTTGTACAGCGATAGGAGGCCAGGAGTACAGCTCGGTTCTCTACTGGTATGTGAAGCTATGAGCTCCATCCATTACACAAAAGGAGCTCTTTGCGCACGCGTACGAATAAGGGGCTGGGTCTCTGGATGAAGGTGTGTTACCCTACGAGCCCTAGGTATAAATCGATATCTAGAAGCAGTTCCAGTTCTAATGGGTGAAGGGCCATGCTGTTTGGTGAGAAGTAACATTGGGGGCAGTTCATTTCATGTCCGGACGGCTAAGGACATGCAGAGCATCGCCTCCTGTCGCGCGCTCTCCCTCACCAATTTGTACTCGGCGGTCTCCGCATTTTACATCATTCTTCTCTGCTGCCTTAATTTAGGGCCATTCATTTGGATGGATCTTAGCTCTTCTCCACCACTGGGAAGCAGCTTCCTGCCTCTCAACCTGTCTCCCTACAATCTATCCTAAACGCTGCCTGCCAGAATCAATCTACTCTTTCCAAAAATCGTCTCGCATCTCCCCTCCTGAAATCCCTCTCCTGGCTTCCAATCAAATCCGCATCTCTCCACTCCATTCTTCTCCCACTTTTAAAGCTTTACACTCTTTGCCCTCTCCATACATCTCAGCCTAATTTTCGCTATGCCCATCCAGACTCTTGCGTTCTGCTCAAGGATGTATTATTTCTACCCCCTTTGTATCTAAAGCCCTCTGCCGTCCTTAAACCTTTTTCATGACTGCCCCCACCACCGCTGGAATGCCCTTCCCCTCAGTACCCGACTAGCACCCTTCTATCCACCGTAAGACCCACCTTAGACACACTTGCTTAAGAAGCATATGAATAGCACTGTGGATATTCTGAACACATGTACTGTACATAAGTTGGCCCCCTGCAGACGCACTTACCAGAACTCCCTCCTACTGTCTTCTGTACGTTCTCCCTACCTAACAATTAGATGTAGCTCCTCGGGCAGGGACTCCTCTTCCTTAATGTATGTTTATGTCTAAAGCACTTATTCCCATGATCTGTTATTTATTATCTGTTATTATTGGTTACCACATGTATTACTACTGTGTGAACGCCTATGTACTTTAATGGCGCTATATAAATAAAGACATTACAATACAATACAATATGGACTGTAGGGCCTTGGTGTCTTTTTAGCAGTAAAACGGTCTAATACATAAATCCCTTTCAAGTTGAGGAGTATTTTTCCTTGTGTTTTGCACTCCATAAATATTCCGGGACAAAGGGACTTTCAGATATATCAACCTACAAGGACACAAACCAGCGAGACGTCGTCATTCTGGACAAACACAGTGGCATTTTAATGGAAAAGTGCTGCGTGGCTTCTATACGTGGCACGCTATAATGTCGAGATGCTGACGCTAAAAAAATCCATGTGATCTGCAGAAATGAGTTCACCTGTCGGTTTCAAGCATCGTTTTTTCCTGGAAAGTTGTTAGGATTTATAATGTCTGTTTTCTGATTATACAGCATCATCTTGTGGTACTCACAGGAAATTACAGCAGCTTCCCCACAGGAACGTTTAGAAAAATGCTTGGGGTGGGTGAAACATGTCCCAAAAATGTATGTTTTGCCTAAATGTACATTGAAGATGATCCTTGAACATGGGCCTGTGTGATTGAAACACTGAAGAGTGAGTCCACTCTTCGTTTATCCCGGATCACCCGATATTAAGCGGTAGCAACAAAGCTGCTACACCTGCCTTGTTTTATCAGCCTGATACATACTGTTCGGCTGCAATAGCATTGAGATCGACACAATGTTCACAGTTAAGGAGACGGGTAAGGACGTGTTAGAGGGGGCAGTATAGGACGTGTAGGAAGTCAAGTACCATTTTGATTACGCTGTTGACTTAAAACGTGTACTTGACAAAGGCCTCGATTCAATAAGCGGTGAAGCCGTCTTCCCCCTGTTCGGGAAGAATTATTCTTAATTCATTGGGTTAGGGGTTAAAGCTTGCATTCAGTCAATATCCTGCAGTGTGATTTTTTTTTAATAAATCAGTTCTTTAGTAAGAAAAAAATACTTTAGCATTCTGTTTTTAAAAAAACAACTTTTAAAGACCAATTTTCTTGTATTCTATTTTAACAGCCATTTGCTAAGGCACTGCCCTTCATGTCCGTACAAGCCCTGGCACACCCCTTTGTCAGCCCTGCCCTCCCTCTAGCAAATGTCAGTGACGGAGTGCTCATGAATATTCATGGGATTCCACTGAGAGACAAGCAGAATATAAACAGATCCCTTCAAATATGTCACCAAATTTCGACCTATCAATCATGGAGAACGAATTGACCTGAGCTATATAGTTTTTTTCTGAAGCCAGGGTCACGTTTGATGTGTGAATGGCTCCCGTAGCATTAACTCAGTTCCCTTTTACATCATCCAAAGCCCTGTAATATTTCCTCCACTTTATTGGGAAAAGGACGCAGGATACAGATACTGTGGATGGTGTGTAGTGGTGATATTAGTTAGAAACCGTAAAAAGAGATGGCCTCACCATGGGTAAAGGGAATAGCCTTGGGACAGATATTAGGCCAAACAGGAGGGGGGGCAGACTAGCCCATTCTGGTAGGATCTCAGAAACTGCAGTAGCAGCTCAGATGTCATGCCCAGAGGCAAGAATGCAACATTGTTGCAGCCACACGGCACAGTGTGTGTGTGCAAACTCCATGCAGCTGGGATAAGATCTGACAGGCAGAAGCTGCAAAGGAGAGAGGGGGTGAGTCAAAAGGTAGTGTTTTGGTTCCATGACACAGTTCTTTAGGTAATTAGAGATTGCACACATAAAAACTATTGAAGATAAAAAATAAAATAAAAAAATAAAAAAAGACTGAACTGCAGCTTTAAATCTTCTTGACCAATGGAAGATGGCTTCCTGACAGTGAAATGGAGCCAAAATTCCACTGTTTTAGTCGCCTCAATTTTAGTTAGAAAATGGATCAATAGCAATAGAGAAAATTAATTAACAATTGGTTTTGTGTATCATATATATTATATATACACACAACACTTTATAACCGTTTTGTCTCCCAATACCTTCATTGACTATGACTGTCAATGAAATTTTGAGGCTATTGGGAGACAAACGTTATACAAGTGTTGGATACGGATCCAACAGATCAATAGATAATTATAAAAAAAATCTATCATCTGCTTCTTTCCTTAATCCATTTTTTTTAATTAATTCTGTCCTTTTCTCTACCAGTACAAAATTATGAGTTGTAGTTCTTAAGTAAGTCACTTTGGCCCATGTCTGCTAAGCTGGCTATTCTAGAACACACCTTATGATCTATTTGAACGAATGGGCTCAAAAGCCGTCTTCCGCACTGGAAGGTTTGTAACGGCAGAGGAACTGCAGTAAATTGACGCCTTTGTTTCCCCTATGCCATAGGCAGCGAATTTACAGATGTAGCCAACGTTATCACTCCCGCTACAACACGTGTGCAACGGGACATACAGAATGCACGAGCGGGAGAAGCCACCATTGCTTGGAATCAGCCGCACGCAAGAGGCGGGGCCTAGCGCTATTTACACCCATGGGAGTGCCACCAACTGCAAGAACTCTGGCTATACTATACTATGTGGTAGTTCGCAGAAATAGGACAATAGCTGCCATGTAATGAAATAATGATATGATTGTTCAAATCACAATTTTGGTGGGATATATTGAAACAGTGGACTACCACAACCTTATATTATATACATGGTGTATACTGGATTCATGCGGTTGTGCCGGGTTTTTTTATGGCTCTCACTAGTTTATTCCTTTTCTAAGTATAGAGTTTTTAAAACACCCGTTTTCTATACAAGTTTGTTAATATGGACAGTAATGTGCCACTTTACTTTATGGAAAGTTTGCATTCAAATGAGTTATATATATATATTTTTTTTAAAACCTTTTGACTACTCCGGCTGGTAAAGGAGTAAGTACATTTCTATAAAGCTGTCAGAAAATGGCAATGTTTTTTTAAATTATTCATATTTTCAAATGTTCTTTTTTTAATAGTAGAGGGATGTTCTTGTTCACCTTGCTTTATGCTGTGTATATATACAGACACACACAATTTATATTTGTAACATTGTTTCTTTATGATGAATGTTTTTGAGCTGTTTCTTTTACATTAATGACATGAGAACACTTTCTACAGTGTCAAATGATGAAATGGCTGAGACCTGCAGAGTAGTGGCATAAATCTGCATTTGGGCTAAGTGCAGGAGTCCAACATGTCTCCCACTTCTGACTGAACTGAAAATTGGCGGCAAAGAAAATCAGCAATGACGTCACCATCCTTGGTGGGGGAGGGCACGCGTTTAGCCCTAACACTCCACCTACAATGTCATTATACTGCTATGTTATAAAGTTATTACAAAAAAAAAGGTGCTAGTCTTGGTACTGTAATCCAAGAGAAGAGTCGGTCGTGTGATTAGAGCAGCTGCCAGTGACGTCACGGTGGCACACGCACGCACGGCTTCGCGCGCATGGCGTGGTTGGAGCGCTGCGGCACACGCACGGTCCATTGCCTGTGATTGGAGCAGCTGCCATGGCGGCACGCGCACGCACGGCCTCGCGCAGCATGGGCGGTTGGACCGTTGCGCACACGCACGTGCGCATGGAGCGGTTGGAGCGCTGCGCCGCGCTGTTCCGGAGGAAGCTCCTGAATGAGACGTTCCGCCGGCATATGTTCCCGGTGTGCTGTGCGTGGGGTGTGTGGCTCCGCGGTGAAGGAGTTCTCTCCGCTAACGAAAAAGTATCTGAGCAATAAGAGGAACTCCTCAACGTGTGAGTCCCGGGGGGGGGGGGGGGAAGGAGAGACAGAGGCCTGTCATCATCATCCGGGGGAGGGGCCTGTCATCACCCAGCG
The DNA here is from genome assembly GCA_036426205.1 of Ascaphus truei. Classification (NCBI taxonomy): domain Eukaryota; kingdom Metazoa; phylum Chordata; class Amphibia; order Anura; family Ascaphidae; genus Ascaphus; species Ascaphus truei. The sequence continues at coordinate 57,270 of WSYH01001546.1, forward strand.
CAACTTAACCCCCTCACTCCCAGAAGCCTGGCACCAACTCTGTGTGTGGATCTGTCAGTCTGTGTGCCTGTCTCTGTGTGTGTGTGTATCTGTCAGTCTGTGTGTCTCTCTCTGCCTGTGTGTGTGTGCCTGTCAGTCCGTGTGCCTGTCTCTCTGTGTGTGTGTGTGTGTGTGTGTGTGTGTGTGTGTGTATCTGTCAGTCTGTGTGTCTCTCTGCCTGTGTGTGTGTATCTGTCAGTCTGTGTGTCTCTCTCTGCCTGTGTGTGTGTGCTTGTCAGTCCGTGTGCCTCTGTCTCTGCCTGTCTGTGTGGATCTGTCTCTGTGTGTGTGGATCTGTCAGTCTGTGTGCCTGTCTCTGTGTGTGTGGATCTGTCAGTCTGTGTGCCTGTCTCTGTGTGTGTGGATCTGTCAGTCTGTGTGTGCCTGTCTCTGTGTGTGTGGATCTGTCAGTCTGTGTGTGTGGATCTGTCAGTCTGTGTGCCTGTCTCTGTGTGTGTGGATCTGTCAGTCTGTGTGCCTGTCTCTGTGTGTGCCTGTCTCTGTGTGTGCCTGTCTCTGTGTGTGGATCTGTCAGTCTGTGTGCCTGTCGCTGTGTGTGGATCTGTCAGTCTGTGTGCCTGTCTCTGTGTGTGTGGATCTGTCAGTCTGTGTGTCTGTCTCTGTGTGTGGATCTGTCAGTCTGTGTGCCTGTCTCTGTGTGTGTGGATCTGTCAGTCTGTGTGCCTGTCTCTGTGTGTGGATCTGTCAGTCTGTGTGCCTGTCTCTGTGTGTGCCAAAGTCTATGCAGATCTCACAGTCTTTATTTAAGACCTGCTTGCACGTTGAGGAGATAGAAGCGGGGTGAAATAATAATTGCCTGAGAGGTTAAAATGGAAGCTCTCCTAAACACTTTCAAGACCTTGGTCGAAACATAAATAACAATCTCAAACATAGATGTGTCATAGCACTAAACTGGCTAAACCCAGACCTCCCCTATATGGGATATATTCAAAGCAAAATATAGTCTATTCTCCAAATGGAGAGAATGACACGTTTTTTTGAGGGATGACTGTGCCAGAGGGTGTGGCAGCCGTGGCTTAAGCTGTTCAGACACTGGGCAGCTTCCTCGGTTCTGCTTTAAATCGCCACAGTGCAACAGCAGCCTGTTCGTGTCACCTTTCCTCTATAAAGGGCAGCTGACAGCCACTGACTCAGCCACGAGTACATAGAATCAATACCTGTCCGAAGTACTAGGGTCCTTACAATCCGCTGGAGTAGTGTGGTCCAGATGCCGCCTGAACTGTAAATTTGCACCTATATCTTTTATCTGTATTTCACACCAATGTTATTGTACCATTGATCTGAGTTAAGAATACCTGGACACCCGCCCCCCATTTCTTAATTTTCTCTTTTCTGTACGTCCCTCACCCTCTTTTTTTCTGTGTGTGAACTCATTGCTGTATGTTTACAAAATAGAGCAAGGGGTTTAACCCCCGTGACCAGCGTTAAAGGCAGAAACAATAATATGGGGGAGGAAAACGGAATGATTAGCCAAACGGAACCCCCACAGTGAGGTCGGAGACCGGGGAGCACCCAACCTATTGACTCCGCAACCCCCACTCTTCCTGTTGTCACACACTGGCTCTGGACCTCCACATTAGCAAGTACTTGGCTGTTCAGATGCCAGAGGAAAGGGAACCAGCCAGAAACCAGTCGTTGCAAGTAGTGTGCTCCCCCCAAAATGCAGCAGACAAATGTGAAGAGGAGGCGATGCACAGCTGTCCGATGTACAGCTGCACTTTGTTTGAAAAAGTACCCCGTCGGGTACGAAACGCGTCAGAGTGCGCTATTGACATGTATTTGTCCGTTTTATTCACAATAAACCACTGTTTTTTATTGATTGCATTTTGGATTCTAAAACCAGACAGCTGTGCATCGTCTCCTTCTCTTCACATGTTTACAAAATAAATAGCAAAATCAATAAAATGAGTATTAAAAAAAAAAGTTACCATGGTAACCCCAGCAGCTAGAGAGGAAGAAATCCCTGATTTTCAATAGTAAAATAGATACGAACGAGTTAAACTGATTTCTGATGCGGGATCTTTATTTAACACTTGGTATATGTGGTTAATACTCTTGATGGGACTTTGTATACAAACAGGGTTTTGTTATGTACATTTTTAAGGGTTTAATACGTGTGCTGTAGTTATTATTTCATACAGTTTACTGCTGTTTAATTAGACATCTTGATGGACAGATGTTCCCTTTTATTTTGCTGTCTGTTTAATCTCTGGCTGTTAACGTACATACCTTGCGTTTTACATCAACTGCTGCTTTAACGTTTTACGTATGTATTGTTGTAATATAAAAGTAAATATTCGCTTATTCCTTTCACCTCGCTGCTAAACATGAATTGTGGGTGATATTATTTGTGGGTTTTTTAGATGCCTGGCGTTAATGACACGTACTTTTCTCTGACATGGTTTGCCCACAATAGGTTTTTGCTCGGATAACAACTAAAACAATGATTTGTGTTTTTGTTTTTTCAGGTATTTTGTGAAATTTTCTTGGGCGTGGACCTTCTGGCTGCTTTTTCCTTTCATTGCACTTACAAATTTTATGCTTACCCAGAGCAAAAGAGCGGTTTTACGTCGGCTAAGCTCACTGCTTGTTGGAACAGTAATTTGGTACATTTGTACCAGGTTTTTTACGTACGTTGAGTATGTCACTGGAAGCTGTTCTGTATCGGAAACACTATTTGACATCGAAAAGAAACCTGATGGAAAAAGAGCGTGCATGTTAAGCGGTGGTTACTGGCAGGGATTTGACATATCTGGACACTCCTTTTTACTGCCCTATTGCATTCTGATGATTTTAGAAGAAACTGCAGTCATACACGCTATTAAGCTGGAGAGAGACTCAAAGATAACAGTCATCATAAATGCTTTATTTGTGGCACTTGGTGTTACATCTCTGATTTGGGTTTGGATGTTCTTCTGCACGGCTATTTATTTTCATGATTTCTGGCAAAAAATGATTGGAACAGCCTTTGGTGTATTGGGATGGTACGGGACGTATAAATGGTGGTACATTAAGCCATTTTCTCCTGGTCTTCCTCCTGGACATGCAAATCGTACGGCAGGGCACCAGGAATAAAGTCATTCATTCTTAAACACCTGTGCCACATAATTAAATAAATCTTTATTATATATATTTTATATAGTAACAAACACTATCCTTAACGTGCTCGTGCGGTACATTTTTAATCCTTTTTGTTTTAGATCAAATTGACAGCAAGTTATAACTAACCAGCCTCCTACAAAACCTCCTTGTAGTGCAATTTATAAGCCAAGTGTGACGCATAGCGCTTAGATGTGGTGTAATGCAGTGTCGCGTTTCTCATTAGGCGCGGGTCTAGGGCGGCAACATTTCTTCCCCACCCTATATACATAGGCCCCGCTCTCTTTCTCACTGATTCCTGGGGGAGAGCGTGGGGCCTCTGAACGTCTCTTACCTTATCCTTCATGCCCCCCTCCTTCTGTAGCATCGCGGTGTCAAATGGCGATGTGTTGCCATGGCAACATAACATCACGTTATTATAGAAACACGCCGTGACGCTGCAGGAGGCGTCAAAAAGGCAAGCGCTTATGGGCGGCAACATTTTAAATACTTGCCTCCCATAGGGGGTGTCGGTATTTCTGTCCAGATTGAATGTCCCGCGTCACCTTGGCCAATAGGAAGCCCCAAGGGATGACGTGCGGCTTCCTATTGGCCCGCAGGACAGTTAAACTGCCATATTGTGAACCCAACCAGGGCTTCTACCAGCACCCGTCAGGATTGCCTCTTTAATAAATAACCCATGTAATAGAATTCTTTTTATGCTAATACTAGCTCTCTGGCAATCAGTCACTGTTATGCATTTAATTGTGCATGAAAAATGCACCAAGTTTGAGCGATTTATGAAGAAAAAAGGCAAATTTGTGACCCTTCTACATTACGCTGCTATGTGACCAATTCATGTAACTCAACACTAAACCAAAAATTGTATTTCATGTCTTGGGTAAGGTATCTCTAGGTACATTCATCTTCTATCTGCTGACCAATTACTGCAAATGCTACAATGCTTACGCTGTACTATTATTACAGGGGATACGAAAGGTCTTCTGCTTTTGTGTGGGCTTCATCAAAAGTTCTTACCGTTTGCTTGCGTGTGTGCGTGCTACCAATAATGTACTTATACCGCAAACAGAGTACAAGGTAAATCTGCCATTCAGTTCATAGCCCAGTAGTAAATCTGCCACAATTTCAGGTAAGAGCCGGGTCAGGACCTCTTTCGGCACACTCCCTATGACTTTTATTTGCCTTTTGATTGAAGCTACTTTAGGTTGATTGGGTAATCTGCAGTCTGAATAACTGGACGCAATACTTTGATGCACCGACGTGGGCAGTGTGGATACCGACCAGGGTAAAAATAACTATTCTAGTGACGGACACCATTCTCCTATAATGTTGTTGAACTGTATTACTGTTGGCATTTGCTTTGTGAAAACATGAATCCAGAAATACTCTTGAATGCGATCAATTGGTGTCTAATAAGTCGAGTCTTGGGAATTCGTGGCTTTATGAAGGAAATGTGATGTAGGTGTTTAGAAAACAACTAGGGGGTCATCTGTCCTGCTGAGTCTATTTTTAATATCAGACATGTAAAAATAATACCCTTGGCTTGAACAAAATATTTTTGGTACAGTTTGGGGGCTCAAGAAGGTGGAAGGTTGTCCCTGAAGGGGTTTTTTTTTTTTCACTCTGCTTATTACAATTGCTTGTGTGCACTAAGTCTGTATGTTGTTGCGTGACTGGCGTTCTATTCTCAGTGGGCCAGGGTGGCCATTCTTTATCTGTTCAGTGTACTTATTATCACCCCATCTCTTAGAGAGGGCACCCGCGATATAAAACACTGCCAAATACAGTGACGGTGTCATTATTACAGTCACCATGGTGCTTTATACATGAAGGAAAGAAAGCAGTCCCTGTCTCTGCCAATACTACGTGCTAAACGACACTACACTGTGGCTTTAGGCGTCTTCGCTTTCTCCAAAGTATTTTCCGTTCTTTTTGGTTTTCGGAGCATGCAACGCATTATTTACAGTATTGTATGACATGGTTAGAATTGCTACTGATGATTTCTTGTCATTTGATATTCAAATGTTTTGCATAAATTACCTGCTCAATATGTTTTGTGCTGTTGCTGGTATTTGTACAGTACACATTAATTACTATGGTTTGCAAAATTGAGTATTGAACATTTGACTACGTTAGGCACTTATTTTGTATCGGTAGGTTTGTTAAATACAATATTGCTTTTTATTAAAGCTTTACGTGAAGTTTGCCATGTATTTAAAAAAAAAAAATTTGTTCGTTAACATAAAGGCATGCAACAAAATAAGCTTTGTTTACTTCTTTTTTTTCCCTCTACCAATATTTCTAAGACCATTAATGGCAAAATGCAAAGATCACTAAATATCTACTCAACAAAAATCCCACTTGTGAGCACATTCGCATGTCAGACAGGTGTGCAGCCTTGCTTTTCACCATTATCTCCTAGCGTACAGTGCTTCCACTGCAGCTAGGGATTCTGGGAAATGACATGCAAATGAGCACAGTGTCACTTTTTTTTGCTTCTTAGCCATTTAAAAATGGACCCCCTATAAGCTTATGCATGCTGTGTTGCAGAGTTTTTCAGCACAGCGTGGGTTAAAGGAGTGCACAGCCCGTAACCTACTCAGACAGCTGTTTCAACATTTTAGATCTCATCTGTGTGAGGCTGGCTTTGCAATTTGAAGTAGGTTTCAACCACACATTATATAAGTTCTGGTGGGTAAATGAAGTGACAAACCCTCCACCACATAGCAAATAAAATACGACTTTTAAATGCATTTTTCCCCCCTTCAGCTCTTGTATCACACACAGCCCCCATCAATATAAGTGTGGCTAGCACAGTCCTGTACAGGTCATTACCAACAGCGCCTACATTTCTTCTCTTCTATAGTTCAGGGCGGCTTCTCTACGAATCTGGGAAATTTCCTGCACCAGGGCGGTGGTATTCGTGGCCGCTCCCGGACTCTGCTGTTTCCAAAGTGTTTACTTTATGTGCTGGTAAAATCAAAGACGGCGCTAGGATAGGAGACTGCAATATCATCTGATGATGTTTTGGATTCCTATTGGCCATATTAATTTACCAAGAGACTGGAAACACTGTTACTTAAAAAGGTTAAATATCTCAGGAGGCTGAGCGTCCCCAGAGATAATCGCACAGTTCAGCTCCATTGGAAAGTGGGGTGAAGAAAAAAAAATTTGCTTGAGCAGGGCGGGATTGCTGCTTCAAGTTCAAACACTGCCTTTATCAACATGATCTGTTTCTGGTATGCCTATTCTCTCCAAGACTCTACAATCTGGCTTCTGCACTGCTCACTCCACTGAAACAGACCTCTCTACAGCATTTGATACTGCGATTCTTGATATCCATAACAGAGCTCTATCCTGGATTTCCTCTTACCTCTCTCGTACTTTCAGTGTCTCTTTTGCTAACACCTCTATCGATCTCTGTGGGGGTACCACAGGGCTCTTTCCTGGGATCTCTTCTCTTTAACATGGGAAAAATGGAGCTCCTCATATTTCCTCCCAAACCTGGCCGTACTACCTCCTTCTACATTACTGTTGGAAGCACTATCATACACCCAGTAACACAAGCACGCTGCCAATGGGGTCAAACTCGACTCCTCTCTTACATTCTCAAGGTATCTAAAACCAGTCACTTTTTCCTCTGCAATATCACAAAGATACGCCCTTTCCTCTGCTGCTCTACTGCTAAAACTCTGACTCAGGCCCTCATTCTCTCCCGTCTCGATTACTGTAACCTCCTGCTGTCCGGCCTTCCTACCTCTCACCTGTCTCCCTTACAATCTATCCTTAACGCTGCTGCCAGAATCACTCTACTCTTTCCTAAATCTGTCTCAGCGTCTCCCCTGCTGAAATCACTCTCTTGGCTTCCTATCAAATCCCATATCACTCACCCAATTCTCACTTTTAAAGCTTTACACTCTTCGGCCCCTTCTTACATCTCAGCTAGTGATGTACCGAGTACCCGGTACCTGGCGGATTTTCAGCTACCCGGAAATTACCCAGACCCGGCAACTGAGAAGTGGGCCCAGTGCCGGGTAATGTCAGGTTAGCTGAAAAATACAGAAACAGCGTAAGCCGTCTGTAGCTCAAGGTCCCACACACAGAGTATGACAATAATGATTTCTAATGGAGCCTGAATGAGGGGTTAATAGCCGATTGGAGACGCTTATAGCGCGAGGTGTATGCTGTGTGCAGACTCTATACTATGAAGTATGGCTGCAATTAACAGACAATTCGGTAAGGAGTGCAATACTCACAATGGCAACCGAATTCCTTCTCCTGGCATGAACGGATCCCCAAGGCAGGAGACCTGTAATCCTCAGTACGTGGCCATGCTCCGGAAGTATAGCAGAGAATGAGTGATCGATGCTGCCGGCATTGCTCCGTAGTACTCAGACTCACCAGGAAGTAGTTGGTTTAAAAAAAAAAACTATTCAGCTACATAAAACGGATACNTGGAACAAGGACAGACAACTAGGGAACCTCCTCCCACGCGTTTCGAGCAAGACTGCTCTTTCTCGAGTACTCAAGGAGAAAGAGCATCTTGCTCGAAATGCGTGGGAGGAGGTTCCATCGTTGTCTGTCCTTGTTCCAGTATCCGTTTTATGTAGCTGAATAAGTTTTTTTTTTAAACCAACTACTTCCTGGTCAATTTATGATGGACTATATATACAAGGGAGGACCTATGGGGTTAACCAATTCGATTCCTGAAAAAGCCACAGCAGAACGCGTAGATCGATCCGCTGTGGGAGGTGGTGATTGTGCTGAGGAGATCGGGAGACAACTGCTGGCAAACCATCAGGAGACGGATACACCAGGCAGCCTTTCCGCCGACCTAAGACAACACAGGACGTGACGAAGGCATCAGTGACGTTGCGGAAGGGCTCCTCCGTCCAGGAACCACGGCGTCCTCATCCACAGCTGTCCTCTCCCCCGAAACCATATTATCACAAAATGTGAGTGTATTACACATATAATTAGAATGCTGCCAATACAAATTTAGACTATACTACTCTATTGTGTGTTCTCTCTTCACTTTCACTACCCCTGTGAGAATTATTGAACCACCGTATTACAAGCTTCCAGTATCAAGACACCCACTCTGAGGGATTTCCATTAAAGGGCTCCCATCAGAGAGAGAAGGGTCTCTGAACGTCTATATTTGATAGTGCAATCTGTGAGTACCATTACTACAGAGAATTATTAATTATACTATATTGTTATACCATCTGCACTATTGCATTTATTTTTCTTTTCATAATCCTGAGTCACCCAGCGCTCCGCTACAATTTGAAAACCTGCACAAGAAACATCTGGACCGAACAGTCCATCCTAAGGGGTGTAGAGCTGCTTTATTATTGCATTGCACTTTAATATTATATATTTTTCACACATTGGTGAAGGTCACTAAACACAATTTGTGTACTGATTATTAATTGAACATCACTGTCACGTATTTGTATAACTACTTAATTATTTAATATTCACTTATTTTTGAGAAGCGCCCGGCTGTTTTTATTTTTGTCTTTACTTCCTGGTGAGTCTGAGATTCGGAGCAATGCCGGAGCATCGATCACTCATCTTGCTCTAGCTGAAAAATACATCATTATTACCTGCTGTCAGAACGAGGAGAGGATAAGGCGAAGACCGGAGGAAACCCGCGGCGACACTAGGGCAGGTCAGCAGGGTCTGTGGCTGGTGCGGCAGCATCAGCAGTGTGTGTTTTCAGCCGCGCGGAGGTGCGGGACTCCAAGAGTGTGAGCGGGAACCATTGACCTGAGCAGAAGGTGTTCCTATTGGACCGTCGGCTTCGGAGCAGGGACTCCTCTTCCAGGTGTTACTTTATGTTGAAGCGCTTCTCCCCAATATGTGTTATTTGTTTATTTGTTTTTATATGATTGTCACGGTTGTGTATTAATGGTGAAGCGCTTATATAAATAAAGATATAACATACATACTGCACATACATGCATGGCTAGAGTTGGTATACTGTGTACAGGGTCAGTGCTATAGTTAAAAAAAAAAAACTATTAGCCATATGCACATCTGTAGAGTACAGGTTATTTGGAAAGATGCTTGTGAGAAATTGTAAGCGTTTACAGCTATGACGATTGTTTGTTTGCATCGTAACCTGCATAAAACTTCCACTGAAGTGTGTGGCGTGGGGCAGACTACTCAAAGCAGAAGGAGAGAAAATACAATATTCAAAATTGCATTAAAAGTTGGGATTTTTTAAAATTCAATGTAAAACGTTTCATTCAAATGCATTTAATGTTAACTGCCCGCAAGAACGTAATAATCATTCTAAGTGATGTCCTGTTTTAGCAAGAGGTTATGAAATACCAGTTGGAACGTCTTTTTGGCTTGCTGACGTAACCCCTTTGCTAGGCTGAGGGCGACTGCAATATTGCAATGCCTTAACACAATAAAATGACACGTAGTGCAAAGTTATAGTACGACGGACCGGGCCCTGGATAAGTTGAAATATAGCTACACTTGAGCTCTTAACAACAACTAATCTATGGCTTGCAACCTAAGTTCATGACATTTATTTTAGGCTTGTGTATAAAGTGTCTCAGTAAAGTAACCGTGGACACTGCTGTTTTATTGCAACATTGATATATTGTAAAATCTACTTGATTCAACAAATAACTATCTTCTCTTACAGCCTTTCTTGGGTGGCTCTGTTACTGAATTCTTCCCAGGTCAGGACATTAAGGTCCATGTTTAGGAGGTGCTTCTTTGGGTGCTGCACAGTGTTGGGTGGGACACTGCTTGGGCAAAGTCGTCCAATAACAAAATTAGACACAGCTTTTTAGGAACCGGTTACTAAAGGAAAAGGAGTGGCAATTCGTATGTGGGAAAGCACGTTTTTCCTGGTAATCTTCGATACCTAGAGGACATGTTTTTATGTACTCGGTGTTACACGTTGCTGCCAGGTAAGTAGACATTACTGTAAGATGTCCTCTTGCTGAGTACATCTACTTGCCTTTCCAATGTACACATTTTTGCATAGCTAGTGCCCACACTCCGACTACTGGTATTCCTTACTATGATAAACATGGGGTAACAAACAACACACAGCAAAGCTCATTTTTGGACCCCTGAGCCCCTCAAAATATGTATATGTGTCAAAAAGGAGAGCTATTGAGCGTTGCAAATGTATAAACAAGCGACAGAGAAGCCCAATGCTACATCCAATGACAAAAATACACAGAGTATACAGTATACTTATATATTCCTTGAAAAAGGGTAATTTAGTTTTAACCTTTGGCCAAGCGTTGTAAGCCTGTGAGCACGACAAGGCAGACCCAGTTCGTTGTCCTAACACTACCAGATAAAATACTAAAATCCCCCACTTCCCAAAGTCAGCAGGTCTTTTTCATTCTACGGGATATAGATCCAATGTTGGTCTTTCTCCCTCCTAATAGAGGTAAATGAGGAATTTTAATCCTAATATTGTAGTTGATTTTATCTGGTAGTGTTGGGACCTCAAACTGGGTCTGCCTTGTCGTGGTCACAGGCTTACAATGCTTGGCCAAAGGTTAAACTAAAGAACCTTGACAAGAGAATATAAGTATTTACTGGTTATTTTTATATATTGGTGAGCATTGGGCTTCTCTGTCGCTTCTTGTATTGATAAACATGGAAAGGAGGAAACTTTCTGGAGAGGACTTTAGGAAAGTATCAAGTCATGAATGATTGTAATTCCATTGTACTGGTCATCTGGTTACACACCAGGCTCAGATGAGACCTAGAGCAGGGACTCTGTGACTTGTATGTATTGTGAACTTCACAATGCTTCTCTAGCGGTATTGACTTTAAAGAGCTTTACTCTGAGTTGTAGAAACTCGAACATTAAACCTTATTAGCGGTCTCGGTCAGCAACCACGAGGGAGGTAGCTTATCAACCAACGACTAAAGCTCGCTTGTACTAACCTATCTTGAGATTCACCCAATGTGTTGTCACATTGATCTTTAGCTGAACTGCATTAATGTCGTGCCATTTGTTCAGACAGCGACACGGGGAAGTATTGAATCTTGTGTTGATGAGTGGCATGCTGAATAAATTACCCACCTCTGAAAAACGCGTTTGAGCAGGGGAAGGGAACTGTTTCTAATACGAATTTCATTCTCTGGTGAGCTTGGGCAAGTCGCTTTATCTCCCTGTGCCTCAGGCACCAAAGACATAGATGTAAGGTCCGAGGCAAGGACGTGCCTGTAAAAATGCAGTACAGCGCTGCATACCATGGCCATGTTATAATTGTAAGCAATATGAAAAAATATATATACTTTGGACATTGCTATGTGCCTGTGGTGTTTATACTAGCTATGTAATGCATCGGGTGATGGCTGGAGCTGGGAGGATGACTCGACAGCCGAGAGCAGGTTCAGGGAATGTGTCAAGAATGCAGAGTAAGCGGCAAGCACAGTATAGATGAACAAGGCAGAAGTGAAGGTCAGGTAAGGCAAGGTTAAACTGTTTCGGGTCAGATGTTCAGACAGCAGGTCAAACGAATCGGAAAGCTCTTAAGGCAAGAACGGAAAACAATGGGGGGGGGGGGGGGAAAACGCACTGATCTAGCCAAGAAGGGAAGCAGTCTTAATATAGGAGCCAGCGGGTGTGTCCTTAAGTGGGTGGGTGGGAAAAAGGTGTGAGCCACCAGGTGTGAGCCAAAGGTACCAAAAGCTCCATGGGAACACAGGAAGTGATGTAAGCTATAATATATATAGTATATTGTACTCTGCGGACATGACGTAGCACGTACTATGTCATGATTAAAAATTGTGATTTTATCACTAAAATGTATTTATTTTTTAATAAAAGCAGGTATGATCAGGGGGGGAATATACTAAGCTGGAGTAAGGATAGAGAATCAAACAAATTTGGAACATTTTCCCACAAGGTTTATTAAGATCCGCCAGTACTTTCTTGGTTGGTTCGTCCATTTGCTCTTTTGACATACAAAAGGCACAAGAAAGTGTTGAACACCTGTGAATATATATGAGGAGTGCACAAACAGACACCAAAGATCTGGATTATTCACCCAATGTCCTTTTTGCAGTGCTACAAACGCTGTACTGCAGATAAAAACCAGATGAACTTTCAGGGCAACAAACACCATGGTCACCAATCATTGAGAATTAAGGGAGCTGTTCTGAAGGCCTCATAAGAAGTCTCAACATTCAAAACAGTATCATATTAAAAAAAATATTTGATTTAATGAAAAATAATATTTAAAAAATAAATCTATAAATCAATGCAATAATAACACTTAAATCAATGCAAAAAATAAAAAATAATTATCCGGTGCCCCTGGGTTATACGAAGGGGCTTCGATTTTTCTGTGCTCTTATTATATAACCTCAATATACTAATAATAATAAAAAAAAAAAGTATTGGCCTGTTTTGGTCATCAAGCTATTGAACGGTTTCACTGTAAGCCACTTTATTAATTCAAATGATAAGGAATTGGAGATTGTAGAATATCTTAATTCAGTGTGTTTGTCACATGTTTGTCGCATGGTCTCATTACCGCAACAAACTAACGACGTGACAGTTCAGGTTTTTAATCTATATAAGACACTAGCAAATTTAGATTTGAGTGTTTTTGTTGCAAATAAGTTCTAACTTCTAATTATGGAATGTTTACACTAGCAATAAGGATTTTGTTTAATCAACTTTTTTTTTTCGTTTTTTTCAAATGTTGTACTGTTACTAGGCTTGATAATACCACATACCACGGAGACACCAAACTAAACACCAATCACCGATTATTGATATATTTTTTCTTCAAGTACCAGTAGGCAAAATATCCCATTCCTCCCAACGAGACCCATGAGGAAAGATGCCCCAAAGAAAGATGGCGGTGGTTTCCGTTTCACTAAGCGGAAGGCATTGGGTTAAAAACGAGAGGAGAGGAGAGGGGAGTGGTGTGGGTCTCCCAAACTTTTCGGAAGGCGTAACGCTTCTGTATTCTATCGAAGAAGGATGTAGGTTGGGCCTGCTTCCGTCTTCCCAGTATTTTTTGGAAAGTCTAGGAATTTGAGTCGGTGCAATGTAGCTCCCAGAAGAATCGGCAAGGTGAAGGCGTGTCCGCAAGCGCAGAGCTCGCATTTGTGACCTAGAAAAGGAAACATTGACATGCATTCTAAACTTGTTGTACATGCAGCAATATTCACTTCAAACACGTGTGTGGTGTGGTGTTTCAATGTATCTATTCCAAGGAAAGACACAATCTATGGTCATGTTAATATTGGGCATAAGAGAACTGTATATTTCCTCAACACCGTCCCATCATGGTACAGTTAGGGGCACAGACTTTAACTGCAAGCGGCTAAGGTGTCCTCTCTTATACAGCTTTCTGATAAGAATTGAAGGACCCATGGTTATAGAAGATACCTCCAATCACCACAAATCAAGGTGGTTTGATAGCAGATTTGTTTAATTTGCTTAATCCTACAATGTACGTTGTTTTGCACACTGTACCTTCTATTCAATTTCTCTTTCCAGCTCGGCCCGATCTGGTTCTAAGACCATTCCTAGCTCAATTAGAATTTTTTCAGTAGTTCACATTGTCGTGCTCCAAGATCTTGGCCTAAAAAGAAGTTGAACATTGTTTTGTAGTTTAATTAACATTGTATTTGTCATGAATATACTGGAAGTGAAGTACAGTCTGGAATCGGGGGTATGTATAGAGGTGCCAGGTGTCCACTATTGAACCGGACTGTCCTGTATTGGCACTCTGCCAGTAAAAATTAGAGGCAAGTGTAGTTATACATTATGGTACCGTTTACCTCTTGGGCTGTTAGTGTACCGGTAAACTCGGGGTGTATGTGATAGTATTACCTCTCTGCGGCGTGTAGTGTTATATACCGGGGGTAGGAACTGCGCGGTATAAAAGTGTATAGTGTATACCGGTAGTATAATATCTCCTGGGGTGTATGGTTATACGGTTATTACCTCTTGGGCGTGTACTGTGCTTACCGTTATTAACTCTCTGGGCGTGTAAGTGTATCCGTATTACCTCATCTGGCGGGATGGTGTACGGTTTTACTCTCGGGGGTGTATGTGTATACCGGTATTACCACTCTGGGCGTGATGTGTATATCGGTTTACTCTCTAGGCGTGTATGTGTATACCGGATTATCTCTGGGCGTGTACTTGTATACCGTATTACCTCTTCTGGCGTGTATGTGTATACCGGTATTACCTCTATGGTGTGTTGGTATACCGGTAGTACCTCTCTCGGGGTGTATGTGTATACCGGTATTACCTTCTGGAAGATGTATGTGTTATACTGGTATTACCCTCTCTGGCGCGTATGTGTATACCGGTATACCTCTCTGGGCGGTATGTGTATAGTTCGGTACGGTATTATACTCTCTGGCGGCGTGATGTGTATAGCGGTATTATCTCTCTGGAGTGTATGTGATACCGGTATTACTTCTCTGGGCGGTATGTGTATTACCGGTATTACCTCTCTGGGCATGTATGTGTTATACCGGATTACTATCGGAGGGTATGGTGTATACCGGTATTACTTCTCTGGGCGTGTATGTGTATACCGGTATTAACTCTTGGGGGTATGTGTATACCGGTTACCTCTGTGGGCGTGTATGTGTATACCGTGTATTACCTCTCCGGGTGTAGTGTATACCGGTATTACTCTTGGGCGTGTATGTGTATACCGGTATTACCTCTCTGGGCGGTAGGTGTTATACGGTATTACCTCTCTGGGCGTGTGTATGTGGTATACCGGTTATACTTACTGGATATAGTGACCTGACCGGCTTGGGGTGTGCGGGATTTTCCCGAGCAGGGCTATTGTAGGGTGCTGGCAGCTTCCTAATCGATTGGCTGTGCTGGGTAATGCAGCCTCAGGAGGAGCTGTCAGGAGGGTGTGGCTACGGAGGAGAGAGACAGGAAACAGCTGGAGCAGTGAGTGGGTGGGTGCGTGTGTGACTTGAGTGCATTGACCTTTCACCATTGTGACTAGGTATGTAATGTACGGATGCAGTTTCTTCTGTCTGACAGAGGGCCCATTCTCAATATGTGTGAAGTGTGCTCTTCTCTCATGGAACGTTCCCTGCATGAGGAGAAGCCAACTTCAAAGCATATTAAACAGGCGCCTGGGAGAATGTGGAAAATAAAATAATGATCAGATATCTTACCATTGAGCTTCTTTTGTTTGGATAGATATGGCTCTGTAAGGGTTCGTAATGGTCACGCGTCATCACGTTCTGTGGTGACATTTCCAAATGCCCTGTTGAGTGACAAAAGAACGTTCTCTTCATCTTAACATGAGACGATTTTGTTTTTCACCTCCCATTGCTTATTTAAGAGGGTCCAGGCTTGCATGCATCAGGGGATGGTATCTATCCCTCAATTAATACATAGATAGAACATCCTTTGGGGCACAGGAGCTTAGAAAGAGCGTATAAGTGACTAATTGCCTCTGTGACATCTCTATGGAGTGACATTGAATTTCTACAACTTAATGTCTGTAAGTCCGAGCTGCTCCTGATAGGCCCTAAAGCACAAACAGATGCGAATAAGTAACGCCTTCACCAATCAATAATCCCCATTCCCAAGGAAAGAGGAAGTGAGAAGCCTGCAGCTATTATTGACGATAAATAGATCCGCCTCATATTGCATCAATTGTGAAAAAATGTACTTCCTAATCCATCGGCGAGACAAATGAAAAGGTTTCTCTCAAAAACCCAATATACAGAGGTGTTCACCAGCCTTGGTCCTCTCAGACTGGATTTCGCTAATTCTGTGTGATGGGTCTCCAAAAAACACAATATCAAAGCCCTGAAGTGGTGCAAAATGCCACAGCCTGTCTTATAGCAAACAAGGCAAGGAGAAGAACCACATCTCCCAGTATTACAAGTATTAGAAAGCAATACAGTATTACAAGTATTACAAGCTCTTACCTAATTTTCCATAAGGCCAATTTAGAATATACAGTACATATATTTTGAGGGAAAGCCAATATAAATATCACCCGCTGTCTCACCACCCGCCTGTCTCACCAAAATGGCATACGTCCATTAGAAGCATTTAGAACACATGTGCCATAACATTTGTATTATCTTAACTTTATATTGTGTTCGCGTGGGCTAACATGCAGTTGGCTGCAGGGCAGACAGCCGAAGCAACTCCAAGAGGCATAAGACAGATGGCGTAGTATTTCTCCCCCGCGAACCACAGAGTGTTAATCCGCGGGGTTTTCTCCAGGACTGCCAATTAATTTCTCGTGTGTCCCGGAATTTATGTCCATTCTCATAGCTCCCCCTTACCCTGTTCCTCCCGCTGGGGCGGTCTCGAAAAACATCCTCTTTTCTACCGTTTGGTTCACTCTTACTTTATAATTTGGTGCTCTTCAATTGTTAGCGACTCTACCTGTACTGCATCAGGCTGTACCGAGAATTCAGATTCTCGATTTTTTACACTCTATTCGTTGCGCACTTGACGTTACCCAGGTAGTGTTAACCGAGCATGGTATGCTTCGTTTCTCTCCCTCCTCTGTACGTCTTACCCTCCCTCCTGGTCTAAATCTAGTACTTGTATCGACCGTGAAATTCAACGCTATATTCCTCCAATTGATCTTGCCCATCTTCTTCTTTCCCCCTGACCCCAACCCCGTTGATGCGTATCAACGCAAGACCTTGTTTTACCAGATCAGGTTTTTTTCTTCCTTTGGCCACAGGGTCGATAACGGTATTTGTTCATTAAATGATTTCGTCATGTCAAGGATCACCTTACTCCACATCGCGGGGCGACACAGAGACTTTTCGGCGTATACTTTTTTACTGCGCTTTCTTTGTCTGGTGTGTCTCTGATACCTCCTAGATGCTATGCATTTTGCTTTTCCTATCTTTATACCCCCCTATAACTCAAACTCAGTTCCGCGCTCATCCACCCTGTTCGCTACCTCACGCTCTCTACCACCTCTCAAGTCCTTTTGTACGCCGTCGAACTCAGATTCCTTTCACTGCCCATCACCTACCCCTTGCTCCCCCCTGCCTACTTCTCGCCCCACTCTCCTGCCCATAATTGGATGAGGCTAATTGCTCCTCTCTTCCTCTCACCCCCATTCTTCCCTCTGCCCCTAGCCCATTCCCTAGCTACAGTTTTGCTTCCATTTTTCCTAGGGCTAGGTTTTTTCCGCTTTTCATCCATCGTACCCCCCCTTCCATCCCGCCTGTTCCATCCGCCAGTCTCCTACGACCCCTTTTCTGTCGCTCCAGATTTTGTCGGGGGTCTGCATCTCTGTTCCCCCCTCCTGGTCTGTTCTCTGTTTTTTTCCACTATCCGTTTCTGTGGTGCGTTTCTCTCCTTGAACGGTTGGTGCATTCTTCCGGATGTCTTACTTATAAAGATGTAACCGTCTTCTGATCTGGCCGGGGGATTATCGGTTACGTGAGACCGATCGGGGGGGTTGAAAGATCTCACGTGCTGCTCCTAAATCTTTGTTTATACATCCATTTTCTTCCTACTCTCTATTCGGTACTACTATCCTTTTTTTTTCGCCGCTCGAACCTTTCTGCTATTCCCATTCCCCTTTTTTAGTTACCACTCTCCCCAAAACTCCTCCCCCCTCCCCTTGATCCTGCTCCTATCTCTATTTTTTTTCTCCTCTCTGCTATCCCTTTCGGCCTTCCTCCTTTTTGATTCTAAAACTATGTGTTAACTTTCTCACCCGTCTGGCTCGTTCGCGGTAATATTTAAAACACATTGTCCTAATTATTGCGAGAGGGGCCGTTTTGAGTTTCCACGCTGGGAAGGGCTGGGCCGCCCTCAAGGACCAGCCATAATACCCCCTTCGCCCCTCCCTCCTCTTCTTTCACCGTACACAGGCGAACACTTCGAATGCAGGACCTATCCGAGAGGGACGAGAACAAATAAACCGCTCCTAGGTAAAAAGTGTTGGAAACAAGTAGAAACTTTTAGTGATGTCATTTTCATCTGTGCTCGGTCCCGGAAACGCAAGCTGCTAACCTAGATAGCCTCGTTTTCGTGAGGGCGCTTTCAAACAACGTTTGTCTTTGCCCCATCTGGCACTGAGAACTCCCTCTGTGGACCTTTCTTTCTGTCACTTTATCCCTTTTTTAGCTTGTTTTAGTCCCTCTGGTTGATGTCTCCCAGACTATAGGTTAGGCAATTAACTCTCTATAGAGCCTCGAGGAAACGTAAGTTCCTCTCCCGCATACCATTCGGATAACTTGGCTCTTACGCCAGCGCGCGAGCGGCAGGAGCTTCATTATGAGGGATATAGGTTGCGGGGTTCGTTCATCTGTTTCGCACAAATCGATTTTTTTGTCCTAAGGGAGGTCCTTCAATTCCTGTTCTTTTCGCCCGCACGCAGACCTATATTTACCCAATCCCATGTTCGGCCTTTCTCTGGCATGTAAGAAAGAGATGTCTTTTTGGCTTGAAAAATATTGTCTAAGCCTAAATACACTCCTGCGCCAAGTTACTAAACATATTGAGTTAAGTTCCCCTCCTGTGGCAATATTCCGGGCACTCTCTTAGTTGACCATGTTTTGTTGAGCAGCTAAGCAAGAATAGAAACCAAGTTCGGTCCTTCCTTCATTGGTCATCTCCTTAACCTTCTGTTATCATACTTCTTTGCGACTCCACCTTCCCCGACTCTGTGGCATGGAGAAGGTTCGCTCTATCACCGCGCTGCGGCGGTAATACTCGGGCGAGGCAAAGGGATTGAAAGGGGGCCACTGCGCGTGACCTTTCTCTTCTCTTTCGGTACGTAAACCATTTTTTTCTCTGATTATGTTACGCGGCTAATCTTGAACTAGTAGGGACGATAGATTCAAAACCGTTTATCCCCGCCCAGCACCCCCGTCCACCGCACTACGTTAGCCCTAGTCGCTAGAAGCCCCCTCCGGTTTGTTCCAAATACTTGCTTTGCTGTCCAATTATACTTTTCCCGCCTCTGTTTGCTCTCTTTTTTTCTCCATGTACCAGGGTTCTCTGTTCTCAATCCCACACGCTCTCCGCTTTTCTTTCAAGCGACTCGCTGGTTCCTCACTTTCCAGTGTCTCTTCTTCTTTCATCTCTTTTTTACTGGACGCCTCTTTACCTCTTCTTTATTTCTTTTTTCCGTTGCAGTCAGATTATCCCTGACTTACTTATATGGCAAGTCCTTTTGTTCATCTCTCCTCCCGTACCGTTATTTTATTTGTCCTTCGCCCCTCCCAACTAATCCCGTGTGGCTACATATAGTCTTGCTTCACCTGCCCTGGGTGTTACCGCTCAGCGACAGTTCCGCCTTCTCTCGCTACCAGGTGGGACTTATACGACAGCGGTGATTCTAGTCACCTCACGTGAGGTGCTGAAAGGTGTCCCTCTCCCTCTTTTTTGCGTACAATACCTATTTATAGACCCTTCTTCCATCGATACTCGGGCGGTTCGCCTTCATCCTACTTATCTGTTAATTCTTTGACGGAAATATTTCAGCCTTTTAGGTTCATCAACGGTGCTGTTAGGTGAATGCCGTCTGCGATTCGCTCGCCGAACATTCGTTTTACCTTCTATACTGCATGATTTAGTCAACGCAGAAAAAGGCATTATCGCGAGGGGCGAAAGAGACATCCTGGCCACATTTCAGCTCGGCCGTTCTCCTTTCTTTTCTACTCGATCATCCTCCTCCTTTCCTCCCAGATGTGCTTCCAGTACTCAACTTTATTCTACCCACCAATTATCCCAACTGACTTTTTATGCCAGTGTGCGCTCCGCGAAATCTTATGTATAGTCGGTGTGACAGTAATGCATCGTCCTTGTAAAGCTCAACCAGTGCGTGTGTGTTAACGGGCCGACAGGCGGGGTAGGCCGCCGTCGACCGACTGTGAACGCATTTGTAGCAACGGACAGCAACTCTTGGAGTCTCTACCTAAGGGTGGTGGGAAGTCCAGTCTCGCATCTTGTATAGTTAATCGTTTCTGGCCCGAGGCAATCTCCTTATCCTCAGAAAATCCACTATCGCACCCCACCTCCGCTATTCCCCGCCTCGCGTCGTCCAATCACCGGTACTGTCCGCGGAAATCTAAGACGGTTAGCCAAATGTCATGAGCGGGAGAACAGAGAGGCGGTGCGAGCCCAAGAATTCACCAGGACTAGAGGTATAAATGCCTGAGGAATAATGTTTGGAATCGAACCAAAGAGAATGATTACAAGTCATTGCATCAAATGTGTGAATATTGCATGATTAATTGTTTTTGTTGAGATATAATGGGGGATCGGATGATCGGCTACGTTTTCTCCGTGCCAAAGGGATTTGCAGTGCAATACGTTTGGAACACGTTGGTTACCTGATGGGCTGACGCTTGCAAACCAAAACCAACATCATAGCAAGACTCAGTCCAAGCTTTAAAAAACAGAGCGAAGACGCACGGTTATAGTGCACAAGTGGTGAGGGGGAACGGGTTGGCCAGGTGGCTTCTCCGCAATACGCTGGTCCAATGGTATCAAGGTGTGAAGCATTCAAGACACACTTCTCCACTCATGATGTTTCTTCCCTCCTTTGTGACCAACCCTAGGCTTCTGACACCTCTCTCCGGATTGGCGCTGTAGGTATGGAGCCAATCAGGATGAACGAAGCAGCCCAAAACCCCAAAGCACAAGCCTTGCTCTCTTCTGCTCAGGGGAAGGAAGGAAAATCCTGCGGGCCCCCCAAAAGAAGGTAGAACGGTACATATGGAAAGAGATTAGGAATAAGGTATACAATACAACACCCCAGAGAGGTTAATACCGGGTTACACGTACACACCAGAGAGGTAATACGGTATCCACATTACACGCCCAGAGAACGAGATGTACTTTTCCTCTCTGCCCCGAGCGGGTAATCCGGTTATACACATACACACCCAGAGAGCCGGAATGACCGGTAGACACATACACGCCCAGGAGAGATTAATACCGGTAACAAATACACGAAGAGAGGTGGGTAATACCGGTTTAACCCATACACGCCCAGAAAGAAGAACAGAAAAGGTAATACGGTATACCACTACACGCCCGAGAGGTAATACCGGTTATAAACTACACACCCAGAGAGCGGTCAAAACGGTATAAAAATACACGTCCAGAGAGGTCGGTAATACCGGATACACCATGACACGCCAGAGGAGATAATAAAGAGGATAAACTACAAGCCCAGAGACGTAATACCGGTATACATACCACGGCCCAGAGAGGTATTACCGGATAACATAACACGCCCAGAAGGTTAATACCGGTATACACTTACACGCCCAGAGGACGTAATACCGGGTATACACATACAAGCACAAGAGGGTAATACCGGTAATACACCATGCACACGTCCAGAGAGGGGTAATTACCGGTATACACATTACAGCCCGAAAGGTAATACCGGTTACACATAACACCAAGAGAGGTAAACTACCGTATACACGACACGCCCAGGAGAGGTTAATACCGGTATACACATACACTTCCAGGACGGGAAATAAAGGTTAGGTACACATAAAAGACAACGAGACGGCGAATAAAGGTATACACCTACATGTCCAGAGAGGGTTAGGGTAAATACGGATAAAACGTTACACCACCCAGAGAGGTAATACCGGTATACAAATACACGCCCCGAGAGGTAATATGGTATACACATACACCCCCCAGAGAGAGGTCATACCAAGTATACACACTACACGCCCAGAGAGGAAATACCGGGTACACAGAAACAGCACAGAGAGGGGGTAAACAGGTATACACAACAACCCGAGAAGGTAATACCGTTTACACAACACGCCCAGAGAGAGGTAATACCGTATACAAGAAAACCGAAAAGACGGGCAGCCGCAGGACGGAGAGAAGGGGATCCAGAACCGAGAGAGAGTACCGAGCCCGAGGAGAAGGCAGGAGGGAGAGGTAATACCGGTATACACATCACACCCAGAGAGTCGGTAATACCGGTATATACAACATACAAGTCCAGAGGAGGTATACCGGTATACAATACCACGCCAGAAGAGGTATTTTTACCGGTATACCAATACACGCCCAGAGACGTTATTACCGGTCATACACATACACGCCCAGGAGAGGTTATCGGTATACAAATACAAGCACAGAGATGGGGTAATATCGGTATACACATACACGCAAGAGAGAGGTAATACCGGTATACACATACAGCCCAGAGAGGGTAATCGGTATACACATACACGACCCCCAGAGAGGTAATACCGTATAACACACACACCCAGAGATGGTAAATACCGGTTATAACACATCACGACCAGAGAGGTAATAACGGTAACACATACACGCCAAGAGAGGGTAAGACCGGTTATATACCACATACAAACCCAAGAGAAATACGGTATACACATAAAAGCCAAGAGAGGTAAGGTATACCGGTTTACACATTTACTGCCCAGAGAGGTAATACCGGTATACACCTACACCACCCAGAGAGGTAAAACGTATACACCATACACGCCAGAGAGTAATAACGGTTATACACATACACAACAAGAGAGATAGATAATACCGGGATACACTACACGCCCAGAGAGGGGAAGAATAGGTGAGAGAAAACCGAAACGCCAGAGAGCGGGAAAAAGGGGGAAAAAGAACAACACAAGAGAGGCAATGAAACGGTATAAAAATACAAACAACAAGAGATGGGAATACCCGGTATACAAATAACGCCCAGAGACGGTAATACCGGTATACACATACACACCAGACCAAGAGAGATTAAATACCGCGTATCCACATACACGCCCAGAGAGTGGTAATACGGATCAACATACACACCAAGAGACGAGGAAACGAAAAGGGTAAGGAAAAAGAAAGATAAAAAGGAGCAGAAACGGGGAAGCAAGGGATAACCCAATACACGCCAAGAGAGGGTAAGAAAGGTATACACATAACACACCCAGAGAAGTAGTAATACCGGTCTACAAATTACAGCCCAGAGACTGGTAATACCGGTACCTACACAGACCACGCCAGATGCACGGTTAATACCCCGGTATTATCAACAAACACCACCCCAGAGAGGAATATCCGGTTATACACTACACGCCAGCAGCAGAGGAATATCCCGGTATACACATAATTCACCCAGTAGAGAGCTGCTAGAGATTCTTTCACCCCCGTTTCCTTGCGTCCTAATACCGGTATACACCATACACTCCCAGAGCACCTTCCCCTTTTCCCGTTTCTGATTCCGGTAATACCCCGGTTATTACCACATTCACGCCCCAGCGATTAGTTACGAAGTAAGCACGGCTTTTTTATTTTTTTAACCATCCTTTATAACTCCCAATTCCACAGACGTATCCATTTTCTTTTTTTTTGTTGCATCCCTTTCTTTTCCCTTCCTCCTTTTTTTTTTTTTTCCTCTTCGGTTTAATAACGGTATACCACATACCCACGCCCAATAGTAGTTAACTCACCCGGCTACCTATACACATACAAGCTACCTTTTTAGACGATGGCGTTTGTGGGTTTTTATTTATATCCACCGCTGTTATAATTACAGCCTTAACTTTTTTTATTTTTATCTCATCTCACCATCTCTATTCTTCAAGAACTGAGTTTTTCTTTCCTTCCTTTTCTTCCCATTCCCCTCCCCTTTCTTTTCCTCTCGTTCCTATTTTCTTTTTTCTTCCCTCCTTTCTTTCCCATCTTCCGTTCTTTTTTTTCCCTTCTTCTGCCCCTTTTTTTCTTCACCCTTCCTCTTTCTGATTTACCCTCTCCTTGTTCCTTTTTCGTTTGTTCCTTTACCTTCATTTTTAGCACAAAGGCCTTGTATCGCTTAGAATCCCATCAGAACTTTAATTTTTATGTTTCACATTTCCCAAAAGCTACCCCCTCTTTGTTCTTTTTTCTCCGTTGCACCTTTTCTTTTTTTGGACGTTTATTTTTAGTCACCCTTCCCATCCACCCCCCCGTCGCTACGTAACTCTTATTTATTTAACAAGAATTTCTCTACACTGATATTATTTTCACCTTTTTAGCATCTGACCTTTTTTTTTTTCACTCTCTCTCTCTTTGCGTGCTCTCCTCTTTATATTTTTTTCGTCATTCTAATGGTTGACCGATACACCCTCCCCTTTCTTTCTTTTCAAGTTGCACAACGGACTCAATTTTGCCGTCTTAACGACGATTCCCTTTTTTATTTTCTCTTTTTCCCCTTGGCCTTGTTTGTTCTTCCCTTTTTTCCTTTTTTTTTTTTTCTTCCCCCCTTTTCTCTTCTTCTTCCTTCTCCTTTTGGTCTTTATTGAAAGTGGATTTTCCACACCACATGTAATCACAAAAAACACAAGACTCTGACTTGGGATTTTAACCGTTGTATGGTATGAAAAAAAACAAACCAGATGTTTTGATTTTGGTTTTTCCCAATTTAAAGGTTTATATATCTCTAACTTCACCCCCGACCCCAGAGAGGTAGTGTTATAGGTAATTATCGGTATACACATACACGACCAGAGGGGTCTTCTTGTTGTTTCAGCTTTTTTGTTTAACTTATTTGATCCTCCCAACCTTCTTTTTTTCTCTTTTTTTCGGATTTTCGCCCACCCCTTTCATTATTTTTTTTAGATATGATAGAAACCTTTGATATTTCCAGATCATTCTTCTCCCCCCTTTCTTTTTTCTGCTTTCCTCTTCCTTTGGTCCCGCGTAATTATTTTTCGTCGTTCTAAGTTGTTCTTGACCTGTTCATTCCCATTTTATTTTCCACCAATGTCTTATTTACCCTTCTACTCCTATTTCGCTTTTTTATAATTAGATCGATCCTTTCATTTTCCCCTTTTTTATTCCTTTTATCTCTTTTTGTGGTCTTCTTTTTTTCTTTTTCCCGCGCCGAAGACTTTTTCCAGGGTTTCTACCCCCTTTTGGATTCACAATTAGGCATTATTTTATCCGCCCCCCTCTTTTCTTTTCTTCTTTTAGCTAGACCCCCTTTTGTCGTACTGGTAACGTGGTCTTTGATACCTTCTGTTCTTTTAGACAACATACCCCCCTCCTTTACGCCCTTCTTAGACCCGCTTTCTTTCAAAGTGCCAGACCTTGGTTTGTGTGGTTCTTTTTTCACTCTTTTTGTTCCTTCTTCGGTTTTTTCGGTTCCCTAATTTTATCGCGTATACCACTTTTTATATACAACCCCCTTTTCTAGTAGACGGTCAATAACATCGTTCGTTTTCCCGAGTAAACCCTTCTAAATATACCCGATTATTTTACTTAACTGAGACCCTTTTCTTTTTTTTTTTTTTTTTTCCCTTCCTTTTTCTTTCTCTCTTTTTTTCCCCCCCTCTCTATTTCTTTTTATTTTTTTCCTTTTTCTTTTTTTTCCCCCCCTTCCTTTTTAGTTGTCAACGATTCCTTAGACGCTGCGATTACCAAAAGAACTTTCTTCCACTTAGTTCAACTTCACCTCCGTCCTTTGTTACTTTTGCTTCTTGTCTTTTCCTGTTTCTCTTTTTCCTCCCGCCTTTCCCGGTACCTAATACCCTGGTTTATTTACCACATTACACACCCGAGACTTGGTTAATACGGTTCGATACACATAAACGTCCAGACGATGCGCATAAATACCGGTACTTCTTATGACTAATAAACGCACAGTAGAAGATACCATACCGGTACTACCCACAACATCATCTGCCCAAGAGACCCAGCTGACCCAGACCCTGCCCCTTATTACAACACCGATCTACGCCCCCAGTTAACATTATTCGATGGATCATCTTTCCCTTTTTTCTCTCCCCTTCCCCCCCCCTTCCCTCTTTCCCTTTTTTTCGGTTCCTTCTTTTTCCCCACCTTTCCCCTCCTCCCTTTTTTTCTTTCCCCTCTTTGTTCCTGTCCCCCCTTTTGTTTGCTTGAACTAACTCCTTGTGCCTATCGACACATCATTCCGCCTTCAGAGCACTTTTTTCTTTCGTTGCTTTGTACTCCTAACGGTATATTAAATTTTTACACGGTCACAGCTAGTAGTCCCTAATACCGGTATACCCCAATACACGCCCAGAGCCCGCCCCTGTTGTGTAATATCGGTACTTACACACACCCCCAACGCCTATGTTCAAACGTTTTGAGTCCCATATCGGGAGAGGGTACAGACATGGCTGATCTTGGTAGAACAAAAAGAAGTGATTAATAACAACTGAGTCCGGCACCCTACTCTCTTTTCCTCCCGCGCCTGCGTCCTTTCTTCTTTTCTTTTCCTCTGTTTCCCTTAGGTGTCACCTCACTCATCCCTTCTTGTTCTCCTTCCACCCGGCCCTCCCGTTTGTTGAGGCCTTGCCCTCTGTGTCCGGCGAATTGGGGTAAGTGTCGGAGCGTTTCTTAAGTTTCAGTCACATGCCTTCGCATTTTGGAGGATGTACGTCTGATCAGAGGTGGGTTGTGTTTTTTGCTCGATGGTGGGGGCTGGTAAGACGGTGCGCGGCAACTGGGGCCAGGTCGTCGTGGTACTTCCGTAATATATTTTCTCTGCTTTAAAAGTGATAGACGTTGCATTGTCGAGGGGCCGCTGAGCGGGCATTGGTGGAAGAGTGTTGCGTGTGGGGGCAATGGGTGCGTATCGACGCCATCAAGCGCATGTTTCTGGAAACAGGAACATTTGACGCCCTCCCATCTACTTGTCTTCCCGGGGTGTTCTCTATGTTTTGCTTTGTCACTCCGTCGCCCTTTCCTTTTATTGATCTGTAGCTTCGGTCGCTAGACTTGTCCGTTGTGTGATATGCTTATTGGTAAAGGTTTAGTTCTTATAATGCCAGTGTCGTCTGATATAAGCAGCTCGTTCATATTGCAGGGTTGCTGGAAGCGAAGCTCGCAAATGCTGTTTTGCTTTTTTGTTTCCTCTTCCTTTCTTTCGTATCCTTTTTACTTATCTAGCATGCGATTTCTTTCACCTTACGTTCTGTATTCCTTTTCAATTCATCTCTTCTCCTTTTTCACTTTTTATTTCCTTTCCTGTTTTTTTGATTCCCGTACCCTTACTCTCTCACTTAGTTCGTTTTTGCAACGTGCCTTTGCGCTTCCCTTTGTTTGCCCCCCCGCTTCTTTTTCTACTTTTTTCCCCCCTCCCCTCTCCCTCCCTCCCTCTCCTTTCTTTTTTTTTTTTCCCCCTTTCTTTTTTCTTACTTCCCCCCCCCCCCCCCCCCCCGTTCTTTTTCCACCCTTCTTTCTGCTGTTTCCCTTCTTCCCCCTTTTTTCCTTTTTTCCCCCTTTCCCTTTCTTTTCCATTCTCTTTCCTTTTTTTTTTTTTTTTTTTTCCGTCCTCCCTCCCGCCTTTTCCTTTTTTCTCCTTTGGAGCATCAGGGACAGCGTGGGGGATCCGAGGGTATGGTACGTTGTCCGGATGGGAGATATGGAAGTGTAAAGGCAGGAGGGCTTTTCCCCTGTCCAGCTGTGCAGGGGGGTCCGTGACCCGCCTTTGCATAGGCTAGCTTTAACCGCAGGCCCTTAGGAGAATCACCCTATGAGCCACAGTAGGTGGCTTTTTGTGCTGCAGCCGGCACGCCCATCAGTTTTTTTTTTTGGTAGCGAGTGTCACACGCGAATGTGGACATTAGGGACATAGCGTGCGGAGCACGGTCCTTGCTGGTTTCGAGATGCTTGCGGAACCAGAAAATTTCCTTTCAACTGCAACTAGCGGACATCAAAGAATAGCACAGGATTCGGGGTCTTTCTGTGATCCGTTTTTCGATAGCACTGACCGCGTACAACCGCCGTGACCACCGCGAGGTTTCTCTTATTTACGTTGTAAGTTGCAATCCCAACACCCGTAATACAGTGCGTATGATCACGCTTAGGCGTAACTCTTTGAGGACATACGGGAGTGACAAAGGCCCCTTTCCCTCCTACCTTTTTATACTAAATTGATGTTATTTAGGTACTAGCGCTTTTTTTTATTGTTTATCTTTATTTTTTTCTTTCACACTCATTTTATTTTCACCGCTTTATCGCAGACTTTTTTTTTGTTCTCCCTTAGAGAGCCCCCTTGTCCTGCCCCCGTTCTGAGTAGGGAACACGTGTTGTGGGCACTGCCCCCGGTGGCGGGACCGACATACTCATTAAGACGTTTTGTGGCGCGCCACGACTGTCCCGGGACAGCTTCTCTCAAGTACCAGAGGTGGCCGCGCACTCCATTCTAACAGGACACATGCTATATCGTCGACGAGACCTTAGAGTATCGTTAGGGTTTATATGGCACATAATTACTAGGGGTTAAGGTGTTGTTGGTTATATGGCGTTTTGTTTCGTGCTGAGATTGATGAGGACCGAGTTGTCTAGGTGAGATTGTGCACCTCAATAAGTAAGGTGTTGTATACCATACAGATGCCCACTGCGGATTTATGGTCTTCATTGCCAGGGGCATGCTCACTCTCACGGGTTGATCCTGTGTTGTTAAGTTGGAGTGTGGCTGCGCTCTCTAAGCCACCCCAAGCTCCCGTTAGCGGTAGCTCATGATCTTCCTGGAGCCGCGGTTGCGATGCCGTACCGTAGTCGCTTTAGGTGTCGAAAAACAGGTGACTCCATCTACGATCATTGTGTGTCTAGAGAATTACTTAGGAGGCGGTATTCCAGATTGAGGCCACCCGGACGTTGTCAATTTGAGCGAGGACTTCTATAGATGACTGTGACCAAGCGCAGCTGCAAACTATTATTAGAAACAACGCAGATTGGGCTCGGCGACATCCTCATATATACAATCAATTCTTCGGCAGCCACTCACCCAGACCTCAACGAGATCCTTAATTGACACAAGGAACTAATAGGATTCCTGTGGTTTTACCCTCTTATATATAATTGGAGCATAACTTTGGTCAGAGTTTCTGCTGTCAATATGTATATGTTCTACACGATCTGTGAAATGCGGATTTGGCGTGTCCACAGGTTAAGCTCACAAAGATACTCAAACCAGTTCCAATGGGGATGTGGGGGGAGAATGTGAGTTATTTTTTTATTACACCATTAACCGCCCAGTAATAGTAATGGCTCTGAAACCCTTTGGATGCGAACCCTTGGTGGGATGCTACACGTCCCGTCTATATTGGCACTGCAATATTAAAAGATGAACACCCCTCACCCAGAGTAGGGACTTAACCACGGTACATTGAACACATTACTGCTGCGTCAGCCCACTTGATGATAGGGATGATTCAGCAACAGGGATATCTACACCCTACCAGTATTATCCAGACGGGTTTATATTTATGCTTAAACATACCTTTAACTCCTGACACCTAAACTCTGCCCGCCACATTTTACACTTAGTGGTAATCAGATGTTTGATACTAAGGTCTAATACCGGGATACTCACACTACACCCCACCCGGAGAGGTCCCGGTCAATGCACCCGGTCGATACAGGATATAACACCAGAAGCGAAGACTTGATGTTCATGAAGTAACCAACACTACAACAAACCTGCAACAAAGAGATTGTAACTACACCTAATTATCTTTTCGGCAGCAAGCACCACACGACCAAATTGAACTTTGAAATCCCTGCACTCAACGCGGCGGTTTTCCCCCTTTCTTCCCCCCTTTTCTTGCTCTAGTCTAAAAGAAAACATGCTACACCAGAATGGAGGGTGTTTATATATAAGAAACCACTGCTGATCAGTCAGTTACGCTCGCGATAACCATTTGTGTGAATACAGGACATACCAACATAAACTGCCACAAGTACTCAGCATACAGCGGTAGAGAAAGAAGGAAAAACCCCCCTCCCGAGTAACTAACGGCCATTACAAATACCCCCACGCTTAACCCCCCCACCCCCAGAGGACCCCCCGATAATCTATCAGGTCTACCACCACTCTTTATACAGAACCACCAGAGATTTCTTCCCCTGCTTTCCCTCGGTATCCAATTACCGGTATACACATTACACCAATCCCCAGCAGAGTAATCTTTAATCTATTACGTGCCTATGAAAAACCCTACCATAGCCAAAGATGTTCATTCCCCCGGTTACATACCGGCCTCAAACCCCCCACCATACACGCAAGATCCGAGATAATAACCGGTATAAAAATACACCGGACCTCACCAATTTTTTTTGAGATCCCTCTTCTTTCTTCTCCCCCCCCCACCCGTTCCTTCCCCCCCCTTTTTGCCGGGTAATACAAGGTATCTACAAATACACGCCCCAGAGACCCGGTAATACAGGTAACACAATAACAACACCAGAGACCTTGGTAATACCGGTTATCCACCCATTACTTCACGCCAGAGAGGTAATCATAATAGCGTGGCGGATAGAGGGCTTAATTTATATAATCTATCTTGAATCATATCTCGGTTGCCAGGAGGGAAGCAATTTCAGATAAACTTAATCACGTCCACTCCAGGCGCAGGAGCGTCATTCCCCAGGCTGGACGTTTTGGTCAATGGTGATTGCCGCCCGCGAACCTGAGTGGGAGGACCCACAGGGTGCTCTTGGGGGTGGATCGGTCGTGGGCAACGGGTCTTCCTCACACAAAGGCCCTGGGCCAAAGGAAAAGACCGCCCAGGACCTGGCTGGCCACAAAAGGGTTTTTCTTATCCCGTCATCACACATTAATGTTTTCTATGTGCCACTTCGCTGTTCCTCTGCCTTATATTCCATCATCTTTTTTCTGTGTAACTATCACTATAGCAACCTATATATATATTACTTATACCTTCCATACCGTATAATGCCTCATTATACACTCAAATATGGGGCCACCCCTCTCTTCATGGCCAGAGTAAAAGGAAAATCTTCTCTATATCTAAATTACGTAGATTCCTTTGCCAGGTTGAAGATAGATGGCCCGCCGCCGTCTGTGCGAAACAGTGACACTTGTGGAACGCTAACGCTCATGTTTGAGGTTAAAATGCACCACTTTCACAAATCTCGGCACCAAACAGCAGTCTTTCAAACAACTACATTAATCAATGCAAGTCCCGAATTTTAACTATAAAAAACGGCAATCTACAAATACATGACACTTTTATGGTCATGCCGGAACTGCCGCTTACTATTCCTGTGTAACAGACATCACAACCCTTTGCACATTCCATTATGCGCCTGACATCACTCCGTTCTCCGACACCGGTTACAGTCGCGTCTCCCCGCGTGCAAACCAGCGCTTCAAGGCACAGTTATACCGTCTGGTGTTCTTTGTTTCATTTTTTTACTAATTACAGTTGTTTCACACGAAAACCGGGGCCAATGACACCCAGTGTTCACGCGTTCAATAACACTCTACTTTAAGAAATGCCTGAACAGCCTGTTACATTACACAACGCGTTTTGTGCCAAATTTTTTACAATGTCGTTTGCAACAGAATCAATATAAAATGGGTATTCAAGTTGTGTAACCTTTAATTGCAAACCAAAGGTAGAAGCTGACCTTTTCACCTCCGAGCCACCGTTAAGGTAATGCCATCCTATAATTGAACAATTATTATAATATGCCTTTACCCCGCAGTATTGCTTTACTATATGAACAACTAATCTGACTCTGATTACCATGATCGTACAGCCCATGCATAAGAACAAACACTGCCCATACCCATGAGTACAGTATGCCATTATAATGTTACCAATCAACTGATACCACCAGAGTATGTCCATATAATGAAAAATAATCTTGCATACACCAGGAGTAGATACTGTCCCCCACAACGAACCAATGGGCCTCATTAAACACAATCGCCAGCCCTGCACAATCACTTCCCCGACGAACTATTCCCCGCAGAGACCGCGCTTATTGAATCGTGGCAGGTCTGGAGACACACTTCGGGAACTTCTACCCATACCTTTATCTTTGAGTGAGGAAATGCTATCAAGTCCATCATTTATTGAAATTGCCTTTCATGTCATCGGTCCTCCCTTTACTATAGGGACAGTGTATACATCTAGCAGGAAATCCAATTCCTTTCCTTTGTTTTCCCTCTTTCACAAGGACTCATCACAAAGCCTCGTATTTTGCCTGCCAACCCAGTTAACCTTTATTTCTTGCGTTACGGTCCTATATACTGCTATCGTCAACTGGACTTTAAATCCAAGGGTCTATTCTCCCCAGGGCTTTTGTACTGGGAATCCTGCCCCGGCCCCTATGCTGCCCCTGGGCCTGCACCGACCGCCCCCGGTCCCAGGTTTCCCCCTTCTCCGGCCGGTCTGCTAAATTTCTTGTCGAGGTGTGTCATTCATATAATGGGTGTGGGGCACGTCTGGCTGGGCCGTTGTACTCCTGTCAGGGTAGTCAGTGTTGTGTTTGCTATGTCCAGCTGATCCCTCTCTTGATCCCCGCTATTAGTCGTTTAAGGCTCGAGTCTGTCCCTGATTTCGGCGCCATGTCTCCGCGGCTGCGGATCCGCATTATGGTCGTACATGTAACAAATTCGTGAGATTTGTATTTAGGCGCGACTCATGGAGCTGGTGCGCTGATAGTGCGTGGATGAAAATCACGTGAGGTGGCGGCATTCGGCAAGAATATGTGTAATACGATTCCGTAAACACTCATTTGGCCATAACCCCCTCGTTGTACTTTCGATCCCCAAGCTGGGCGTATACGTCTGGCTCCCTATGGGCAAAACTCAAGATGTTTCGAGTTTTGTATTAGAGAATATGAATTTCTTATATTGTTTGTACTGTTTAAAAGAACTGACATACACTTCCATTATTCACGATATGTAAATCAGACATAAAATTACAATCAGCTAATAGGACCCCCTGATTAGCCCTCGGTTAATCGATGATGGACTATATATACAAGGGAGGACCTATGGGGTTAACCAATTCGATTCCTGAAGAAGCCACAGCGAAACGCGTAGAATCGATCCGCTGTGGGAGGTGATTGTGCTGAGGAGATCGGGAGACAACTGCTGGCAAACCATCAGGAGACGGATACACCAGGCAGCCTCTTCCGCCCTGACCTAAGACAACACAGGACGTGACGAAGGCATCAGTGACGTTTGCGGAAGGGCTCCTCCGCTCCAGGAACCACCGGCGTCCTCCATCCACAGCTGTCCTCTCCCACGAACCATATTTTATCACAAAATGTGAGTGTATTACACATATAATTATCGAATGCTGCCAATACAATTTTAGACTATACTACTCTATTGTGTGTTCTCTCTTTCACTTTCACATACCCCTGTGAGAATTATTGAACCACCGTATTACAAGCTTCCAGTATCAAGACACCACTCTGAGGGATTTCCATTAAAGGGCTCCCATCAGAGAGAGAAGGGTCTCTGATACGTCTATATTTGATAGTGCAATCTGTGAGTACCATTACTACAGAGAACATTTATTAATTATACTATCATTGTTATACCATCTGCACTATTGCATTTATTTTTCTTTTTCATAATCCTGAGTCACCCAGCGCTCCGCTACAATTTGAAAACCTGCACAAGAACCATCTGGACCTGAACAGTCCATCCTAAGGGTGTAGAGCTGCTTTTTCATTATTGCATTGCACTTTAATATTTATATATTTTTTCACACATTGGTGAAGGTCACTAAACACAATTTGTGTACTGATTATTAATTGAACATCACTGTCACGTATATTGTATAACTACTTTATTATTTAATATTCACTTATTTTTGAGAAGCGCCCGGTTTTTATTTTTTGTCTTTACTTCCTGGTGAGTCTGAGTACTTCGGAGCAATGCCGGCAGCATCGATCACTCATTCTCTGCTCTAGCTGAAAAATACATCATTACTTACCTGCTGTCAGCAACGGAAGGCGAGGAAGACCCGTGAGGAACCCCGCGGCGACATCTAGGCAGGTCAGCAGTGGTCCTGTGGCGGTGGCAGCATCAGCAGTGTGTGTTCAGCCCGCGCGGGAGGTGCAGGACTCCATAGCAGTGTGAGCTGGGGAACCATGTGACCTGAGCAGAAGTGTTCCTATTGGACAGTCGGCTTCGGAGCAGGGACTCCTCTTCCAGGTGTTACTTTTATGTCTGAAGCGCTTCTCCCCAATATGTGTTATTTGTATTATTTGTTATTTATATGATTGTCACGTGTATTACTGCTGTGAAGCGCTATATAAATAAAGATATAACATACATACTGCACATACATGCATGGCTAGAGTTGGTATACTGTGTACAGGGTCAGTGCTATAGTTAAAAAAAAAACTATTAGCCATATTGCACATCTGTAGAAGTACAGGTTATTTGGAAAGATGCTTGTGAGAAATTGTAAGCGTTTACAGCTATGACGATCTGTTTGTTTGGCATCGTAACCTGCATAAAACTTCCACTGAAGTGTGTGCGTGGGGCAGACTACTCAAAGCAAGAGAGGAGCAAAAATACAATATTCAAACTTGCATTAAAAGTTGGGATTTTTTAAAATTCAATGTAAAACGTTTCATTCAAATGCATTTAATGTTAACTGCCAGCAAGAACGTAATAACTCATTTCTAAGTGATGTCCCTGTTTTAGCAAGAGGTTATGAAATACCAGTTGGAACGTCTTTTCTGAGCTTGCTGACGTAACCCCTTTGCTAGGCTGAAGGGCGACTGCAATATTGCAATGCCTTAACACCAATAAACTGACACGTAGTGCAAAGTTATAGTACGCACGGGCCCTGGATAAGTGTAAATATAGCTACACTTGAGCTCTTCAACCAACAACTAAATCTATGGCTTGCAACCTTAAGTTTCATGACATTTATTTTAGGCTTGTGTATAAAGTGTCTCAGTAAAGTAACCGTGGACACTGCTTCTTTCTATTGCAACATTGATATATTGTAAAATCTACTTGATTCAACAAATAACTATCATTCTCTTACAGCCTTTCTTGGGTGGCTCTGTTACTGAATTCTTCCCAGGTCAGGACATTAAGGTCCATGTTTAGGAGGTGCTTCTTTGGGTGCTGCACAGTGTCTTGGGGTGGGACACTGCTTTGGCCAAAGTCGTCCAATAACAAAATTAGACACAGCTTTTTAGGAACCGGTTACTAAAGGAAAAGGAGTGGCAATTCGTATGATGGGAAAGCACGTTTTTCCTGGTAATCTTCAGATACCTAGAGTACATGTATTTATGTACTCGGTGTTACACGTTGCTGCCAGGTAAGTAGACCTTACTGTAAGATGTCCTCTTGCTGAGTACATCTACTTGCCTTTCCAATGTACACATTTTTGCATAGCTAGTGCCACACTCCAGACTACTGGTATTCCTTACTATGGATAAACATGGGTTAACAAACAACACACAGCAAGCTCATTTTTGGACCCCTGAGCCCCTACAAAATATGTATATGTGTCAAAAAGGAGAGCTATTGAGCGTTGCAAATGTATACAACAAGCGACAGAGAAGCCCAATGCTACATCCAATATGACAAAAATACACAGTAATACAGTATACTTATATATTCTCTTGAAAAAGGGTAATTTAGTTTTAACCTTTTGGCCAAAGCGTTGTAAGCCTGTGAGCCACGACAAGGCAGACCCAGTTCGCTGTCCTAACACTACCAGATAAAATACTAAAATCCTCCCCACTTCCCAAGTCAGCAGGTCTTTTTCATTCTACGGGATATAGATCCAATGTTGGTCTTTCTCCCTCCTAATAGAGGTAAATGAGAATTTTAATCCTAATATTGGTATCTTAGTATTTTATCTGGTAGTGTTGGGACCTCCAAACTGGGTCTGCCTTGTCGTGGCTCACAGGCTTACAATGCTTTGGCCAAAGGGTTAAACTAAATGACCCTTTGACAAGAGAATATATAAGTATTTTACTGTGTATTTTTATCATATTGGATGTAGCATTGGGCTTCTCTGTCGCTTCTTGTATTGATAAACATGGAAAGGAGGAAACTTTCTGGAGAGGACTTTCAGGAAAGTATCAAGTCATGAATGATTGTAAATTCCATTGTACTGGTCATCTGGTTTACACACCAGGCTCAGATGAGACCTTAGAGCGGACTCTGTGACTTGTATGTATTGTGAACTTCACACTGCTTCTCTAGCGGTATTGACTTTAAAGAGCTTTACTCTGAAGTTGTAGAAACTCGAACATTAAACCTTATTAGCGGTCTCGGTCAGCAACCACGAGGGTAATAGCTTATCAACCAACGACTAAAGCTCTGCTTGTACTAACCTATCTTGAGATTCACCCAATGTGTTGTCACATTGCATCTTTAGCTGAACTGCATTAATGTCTGTGCAATTTGTTCAGCAGCGACACGGGGAAGTATTGAATCTTTGTGTTGATGGAGTGGCATGCTGAATAAATTTACCACCTCTGAAACACTGCGTTTGGAGCAGGGGAACTTGTTTCTAATACGAATTTCATCTCCTGGTGAGCTTGGGCAAGTCGCTTTATCTCCCTGTGCCTCAGGCACCAAAGACATAGATTGTAAGGTCCGAGGCAAGGACTGTGCCTGTAAAAATGCATGTACAGCGCTGCATACCATGCGCCATGTTATAATTGTAAGCAATATGAAAAAATATATATACTTTGGACATTGCTATGTGCCTGTGCGTGTTTATACTAGCTATGTAATGCATCGGGTGATGGCTGGAGCTGGGAGGATGACTGCGACAGAGCAGGTTCAGGGAATGTGTCAAGAATGCCAGAGTAAGCGGCAAGCACAGTATAGATGAACAAGGCAGAAGTGAAGGTCAGGTAAGGCAAGGTTAAACTGTTTCGGGTCAGATGTTCAGACAGCAGGTCAAACGAATCCGGAAAGCTCTTAAGGCAAGACTGGAAACAATGGGGGGGGGGGGAAACGCACTGATCTAGCCAAGAAGAGGAAGCAGTCTGCTTAATATAGGAAGCCAGGGGGTGTGTCCTTAAGTGGGTGGGTGGGAACAGGTGTGAGCCACCAGGTGTGAGCCAAAGGTACCAAATAGCTCCATGGGAACACAGGAAGTGATGTAAGCTATAATATATATAGTATATTGTACTCTGCGGACATGACGTAGCTACTATGTCATGGATTAGAAAATTGTGATTTTTATCACTAAAATGTATTTATTTTTTTAATAAAAAGCAGGATATGATCAGGGGGCAATATACTAAGATGGAGTTAAAGGACTAGAGAATCAAACAAATTTGGAACATTTTCCCACCAAAGGTTTATTTAAGATCCGCAGTACTTTCTTGGCTTGGTTCGTCCATTTGCTCTTTCTGACATACAAAAGGCACAAGAAAGTGTTGAACCCTGTGAATATATATGAGTGAGTGCACAAACAGACACCAAAGATCTGGGATTATTCACCCCAATGTCCTTTTTGCAGTGCTACAAAACGCTGTATGCAGTAAAAACCCAGAGTGAACTTTCAGGCAACAAACACATGGTCACAATCATTGAGAATTAAGGGAGCTGTTCTGAAGGCCTCATAAGAAGTCTCATACATTCTCAAAACAGATCAATTAATTAAAAAAATATTTGATTTAATGAAAATAATATTTAAAAATAAATCTATAAATCAATGCAATAATAACACTTAAATCAATGCAAAAAATAAAAAATAATTATCCGGTTGCCCCTTGGGTTATACGAAAGGGCTTCGATTTTTCTGTGCTCTTATTATATAACCTCAAATATAATAATAATAATAAAAAAAAAAAGATATTGGCCTGTTCTTGGTCATCAATCTATTGAACGGTTTCACTGTAAGCCACTTTATTAATTCAAATGATAAGGAATTGGAGATTGTAGAAATATCTTAATTCAGTGTGTTTGTCACATTGTTTGTCGCATGTGTCTCATTACCGCAACAATCTAAC
The DNA here is from genome assembly GCA_036426205.1 of Ascaphus truei. Classification (NCBI taxonomy): domain Eukaryota; kingdom Metazoa; phylum Chordata; class Amphibia; order Anura; family Ascaphidae; genus Ascaphus; species Ascaphus truei. Next base: position 95,158 of record WSYH01001546.1, read on the forward strand.
GACGATGACAGTTCAGGTTTTTAATCTATATAAGACACTAGCAAATTTAGATTTGAGTGTTTTTGTTGCAATATAAGTTCTAACTTCTATATTATGGAATGTTTACACTAGCAATAAGGATTTTTGTTTAATCAACTTTTTTTTTTTCGTTTCAAATGTCTTGTACTGTTACTAGGCTTGATAATACCACATACCACGGAGACACCAAACTAACACCAATCACCGATTATTAGATATATTTTTTCTTCAAGTACCAGTAGGCAAAATATCCCATTCCTCCCAACGAGCCCATGAGGAAAGATGCCCCAAAGAAAGATGGCGGTTTCCGTTTCACTAAGCGGAAGGCATTGGGTAAAACGGCTGAGAGGAGAGTGGTGTGGATGTCTCCCAATACTTTTCGGAAGGCGTAACGCTTCTGTATTCTATCGAAGAAGGACTGTAGGTTGGGCCTGCTTCCGTCTTCCCAGTATTTTTTGGAAAGTCCTAGGAATTTGAGTCGGTGCAATGTAGCTCCCAGAAGAATGTCGGCTAAGGTGAAGGCGTGTCCGCAAAGCCAGAGCTCGCATTTGTGACCTAGGAAAACATGACCTTTAATTGCATACTCTGAAACTTGTTGTAACATGCAGCAATATTCATTCAAACACGTGTGTGTGTGTGTGTGTTCAATGTATCTATTCCCAAGGAAAGAACAATCTATGGTCATGTTAATATTGGGCATAAGAGAACTGTATATTTCCTCACACCCGTCCCATCACTGGTACAGTAGGGGCACAGACTTTAACTGCAAGGCGCTAATGTGTCCTCTCTTATACAGCTTCTTGATAAGATTGAAAGGAACCCATTGGGTTATTAGAAGATACTCCAATTCACCACAAATCAAGGTGGTTTGATAGCAGATTTGTTTAATTTGCTTAATCCTACAATGTTACGTTTTTGCACACTGTACCTTCATATTCAAGTTTTCTCTTTTCCAGCTCGGCCTCGATCTGGTCTAAGACCATTCCTAGCTCAATTAGAATTTTCTTCAAGTAGTTCACATTGTCGTGCTCCAAGATCTTGGCCTAAAAAGAAGTTAGAACATTGTTTTGTAGTTTAATTTAACATTGTATTTGTCACTGAATATACTGGAAGTGAATGTACAAGGTCTGGAAAATCAGGGGTGTATGTATAGAGGTGCCAGGTGTCCACTATTGAACCGGACTGTCCTGTATTTGGACACTCTGTCCAGTAAAAAATTAGAGGTAATACTGATTATGTATGTGTGTACCGGTATTACCTCTCTGGGCGTGTATGTGTATACCGGTATTACCTCTCTGGGCGTGTATGTGTATACCGGTATTACCTCTCTGGGTGTGTATGTGTATACCGGTATTACCTCTCTGGGCGTGTATGTGTATACCGGTATACCTCTCTGGGCTGTGTTAGTGTATAACGGTATAACTCTTGGGCGTGTATGTGTATACCGGTATTACCTCTCTGGGCGTGTATGTGTTCTACGGATTACCTCTCGGGCGTTGTATGTGTTACCGTATTACCTCTCTGGGCGGTATGTGGTTACCGGTATTAATCTCTCGGGCGTGGTATGTGTATACCGGTATATACTCTCTGGGCGGGATGGGTTATACGTAGGATACTCTCTGGGTGGTATGTGTATACCGGTATTATCTCTCTGGGTGTATGTGTATACCGTATTACCTCTCTTCTGGGCGTGTATGTGTATACCGGTATACCTCTCTGGCGTGTAGTGTCATACGGTATACCTCTCTGGCGTGTGTATGTGTGTATACCGGTTTACCCTCTCGTTGGACGTGTTGTGTATACCGGTTATTACTTCTGGGAGTGTTGTGTATACTGGTATTACCTCTCTGGCGCGTATGTGGATACCGGTTATTTACCTCTCTGGACGTGTATGTGTATACCGGTATTACTTCTCTGGGCGTGTATGTGTATACCGGTATTACCTCTCTGGGCGTGTATGTGTATACCGGTATTACCTCTGTGGGCGTGTATGTGTATACCGGTATTACCTCTCTGGGCGTGTATGTGTATACCGGTATTACCTCTCTGGGCGTGTATGTGTATACCGGTATTACCTCTCGGGGCGTGTACGTGTATGCCGGTATTACCTCTCTGGGCGTGTATGTGTATACCGGTATTATCTCTCTGGGCGTGTATGTGTATACCGGTATTACCTCTCTGGGCGTGTATGTGTATACCGGTATTACCTCTCTGGGCGTGTATGTGTATACCGGTATTACCTTACTGGATATAGTGACCTGACCGGCTTGGGGTGTGCGGGATTTTCCCGAGCAGGGCTATTGCTAGGGTGCTGGGCAGCTTCCTAAATCCTGATTGGCTGCTGCTGGGTAATGCAGCCATTCAGGAGGAGCTGTCAGGAGGGTGTGGCTACGGAGAGAAGGAAACAGCATGGAGCAGTGAGTGGGTGCGTGTGTGACTTGAGTGCATTGCACCTTTCACCATTGTGACTAGGTATGTAATGTAAGGATGCAGAGTTTCTTCTGTCTGACAGAGGCCCATTCTCAATATGCTGTGAAGTGTGCTCTTCTCTCATGGAACGTTCCCTGATGAGGAGAAGCAACTTCAAAGCATATTAAACAGGCGCCTGGGAGAGACTGTGAAAATAAAAATAATGATCAGATATCTTACCATGAGCTTCTTTTGTTTGGATAGATATGGCTCTGTAAGTTGAGGTTCTTCATGGTCAAGCGTCATCAGTTCTGTGGTGACATTTTCCAAATGCCCTGTTGAGTGACAAAGAACGTTCTCTTTCATCTTAACATGAGACGATTTTGTTTTTCACCTCCCATTGCTTATTTAAGAGAGTCCAGGCTATGCATGCATCAGGGGATGGTATCATATCCCTCAATTAATACATAGAACATCCTTTGGGCCCAGGAGCTTAGAAAAGCAGCTATAATGTGACTAATTGCCTCTGTGACATCTCTAATTGGATGACATTGAATTGTCTACAACTTAATGTCTGTAAGTCCGAGCTGCTCCTGATAGGCCCTAAAGCACAAACAGATGCAATAAGTAACGCCTTCACCAATCAATAACTCCCCATCCCAAGGAAAGAGGAAGTGAGAAGCCTGCAGCTATTATTGACGATAACATAATTGATCCGCCTCATATTGCATCAATTGTGAAAAACTGCTACTTCCTAATCCATCGGCTGAGACAAATGAAAGCGTTTCTCTCAAAAACCCAATCTACAGAGGGTATCACCAGCCTTGGTCCTCTCCAGACTGGATTTCGCTAATTCTGTGCTGATGGGTCTCCAAAAACACAATATCAAAGCCCTGAAGTTGGTGCAAAATGCCACAGCCTGTCTTATAGCAAACAAGGCAAGGAGAGACCACATCTCCCAGTATTACAAGTATTAGAAGCATTACAGTATTACAAGTATTACAAGCTCTTCACCTAATTTTCCATAAGGCCAATTTAGAATATACAGTACATATATTTTGAGGGAAAGCCAATATAAATATCACCCGCTGTCTCACACCCGCTGTCTCACCAAAATGGCATACGTCAACATTTAGAAGCATTTAGAACACCTGTGCCATACATTTGTATTATCTTAACTTTATATTGAGTGTTCGCGTGGGATAACATGCAGTTGGCTGCAGGGGCAGACAGTCCGAAAGCAACTCCAAGGTCCGCCGGGGACTGGATTTGGCCCACGGGGCCACAAGTTGAAAAAGCCCTGAAGCAGAGGTACGTGAAAGAAGGATCTATGAACAATTGCTACATTTTTTAAAGAGGTGTGTGCGAAGGCATCAAGTATCGTTTGGTTAACTGATTTTTATTTATTTTTTCCCCAGGTTGAAAAAAAAAATGCTATTTGTGGGTTTCATTTTTCTGCCTTAACATGAACATTTACTGCGCTCACCGAGAACAAAACTAGTCCCAGGGGAAATTGACAAATTTAGAGAACCCACATTATTTCCCCTAGGAAATTCACTGTGATTTTATTTATTTAATTTTTTTGCAATTTCTGGTAAATTAGCAACTTTTTCCCAATCAGCCAAAGATGCAAAACTAAAGGTTTCACTTATCTCCAATATAAACTTTTGTTCAAGGAATGTTGGCCCATGTATGCATAGTTAGAACTGTTCTGGACCCCACTGATTCACTGGTACCTGGCAAAGGACTTTAAAAGGTTGTCCTTCCCACTTGCTGGCTTAAGGTAGCCAGCTAACATTGCCACTTACGGCGGATCTCGGCAGTGGCGTACTTTGGGATCATAGAATCAGTGGTAAGTTCTGGGTGAAGAATACATCCATGGGTGTAGGCATCCATCGGGAGGGTGTCCAAGACTTCCCTATATTGGAGCACTCTCGGGTGGAGAAGACTTCCAGTCTCTGGTATCAACTGAGGAATAAGTTCTGGAATCGAGACACAAAGAGAAATGATTACAAGTCATTGCACAATGCTGTGAATATGCACTGATTACTTGTTTTTGTTGAGATATAATGGGATCGGATTAAGCTTCTCCGTGCCAAAGGGATTTGCAGTGCAATACGTTTGGAACACGTTGGTTACTGATGGGCTGAAGCATTGCAAACCAAAACCACATCATAGCAAGCTCAGTCCAAGCTATAAAACAGAGCGAAGAACGCACCGGTTATAGTGCACAGTGGTGAGGGGTGCCAGGTGGCTTCTCCGAAAATACTGGTCACAATGGTAAAAGGTGTGAAGCACTCAAGACACACTTCTCCACTCCATGCTGTTTCTTCCTCTCCTTTGTGCCACCCCTAGGCTTCTGACACCTCCTCCGGATTGGCTGCTGCTAGGTAATGGAGCCAATCAGGATGAACGAAGCAGCCCAACCCCCAAGCAACAGCCTTGCTCTCTTCCTGCTCAGGGAAATCCTGCGGCCCCCCAAGCCGGTCAGGTCACTATGTCCAGAGAGGTAATACCGGTATACACATAAAACAACCCCTCTAGTTCATGACCCACCTAAGGTCCCGGTTATAAACACGTACAGAGCACCCAGGACGACTTTATACACCGCAGTGTGGGGTCAGAAAAAGCACATACCCGCCCAGAGAGTAAATACGCTTTATAACACACATACACACCCAGAGATGTGTAATCCCGTTATCCATCACCATACACGGACGCACCCCTTATATATCATCCGGTATAGCACAACAGCGCCCAGTGAGAGGGTAATACCAGGGGGTTATACTAGGGTCAACATACACGTTCGCCCCTGCAATTTTAGGAGGGGTGAAGAGAAAGAAAATGGGCCCCTTTGGGGGTCTAATACCCACCACTACCCCGCCGTCCGTGGTGCTGCTTTCAAGGTCCGGGGGGGCCTGGTTATCCTATCGGGGAGGAGGGTTGGGGGCGAGCGGCCCCCTCCATGACCAACCCCTCTACTTGTTCATCAGAAGCGCTCCCGCGAATAGTTCTACAGTGGAGCATTAACTCGCCTCCCTCCCTGATGAGGTAAATCCGGTATCCTCCACAACACGACACTATGGATAATACCGTTATAAAGCACATACACCGCCCCGAGGAGTAATACAACCGTTGATACCATACCTCCCATATAGTATTTATCTCCCTTGTTATAACTCACACTACCACCTCCCCTGGCAGGGATGTCCGTCGCCAGACCGCGTTGATGACTAACCTTCCACTCCCCCTGTGGAGACTTTTCCCTCAGGGGGGCGCTGGTTTGGTCCGTACACATCAGCACGAGGGTCCTAGTCCGGCGCTGGGGTGGAAATTCTAAGGTACTAACCTGTTATACAACTAGTACACTTCCAGATATTATAGCCGGTATAAACACATGACAACAACTCCAATATTAGTTAATAACCATGTACGACCGTCATACAACAAAGACCACAAAGGAATATATTAATAACAGAGGTACCGTATACACAGTACAACCGCCCAGCAAGAGGTACTACCGGTATAAACCACCCATCAACGTCCATGAGAATGGTAACTCACCCGGTTCAAAAAACACAATACACGTTCCCAGAGAGTAATACCTGTATAAGCCACTACAGCATTCCAGAGCGTGTCATACGTTATCCAACGTACCCACCCAGAGATGTAATACCGTATAAACCCAACACGCCCATAGAGTTAATATTGTTAGAAACCACTACAACCCCCAGATGAGGTATACCAGTCATAACACATACAACCCCATAGAGAAATACCGGTATCAGCCGCAATACAACTCCCAGATGGTTAATCCGTCTACACATACACAACCCAGAGAGGTATACCCTTATAACACAAACAACGCCCAGAGCGGAAATACCGGTAATAACACACTACAATAACGGAACGGTAGAAAACGTAGTGTAATAAAGAGAAGAAAGCCGAAGGCTCGCGAAAGTGCAAGAACATAAGTGACAGATTGGGGTAGAGAATTTAATCGAAAGAACAGGGGGAGAGGAACGTGGGATTAGGGAGAGCTAGAGTTGAACAAGCAGAAACAAATATAGCAAACGGACAAACATAGGGTCAACAGAAGATAGGGGGTAGCCAAGAGGCGGCTGAACAGCGGACAAACAGAACAAGTATGGTGGACATCAGGCAAGGGGGGCGAAGGAAGTGAAGGAGGAGAGGGGGGAGGTCAAGAGCGGTTTGAGAACGGCGAGGGGAGAACCAAACAACGGAGGGGAATGCGCTGACCAAGGGGCGGGGGGAGGGGGCAAAATAGAGGAGAAAGGGCGCCGTGGGGGTAGAAGGCGCGCGGGATGGGGGAGGCGCGAGAGGTACAACAGAAGAAAGAAGAGGCATAAGGGAAAAATGACTTGGGCGGTAGGGAAACAACGAATGACAATCGCCATGACATGGATGAAGGAGGGGTCGAGAATATGGGTAAAAAAAGGAACAACGTGAGCGCAAGGCGCATATAGGAAAGGAGAAAACCATAAAATCTCTGAGATAGGAGCGGAGGGGTCAAGGAGGTCAGAGCACAGAGTGCTACCAAAAGTGAAAGGGCGACGATATGTCAATGGAGAAAAAACGACCAATCAAGGATGGGGAGGAACGCGGAAGTCAAGAGGGAAATGGGTCAAAAAGAACCGGAAACACAGAATAGTGTAGGCAAAGCGAGATGGGCCACCGCAACGGCCTGAGCACTCGAACCCCATGGGTGGGCGACGGATGGTCCAGAAATGGAGGGTGGAATGTACTAAAGACAAAAAAAAGTGTCGAAAACAAGGAAAAGATGAAGGATAGATAGCAAACAAGTGATACAGAACGAACGACATTTAAATAACGAACAGAATGAGGAGGGGAAGGGTGATGAACAGGGGCGTAAAGATGGGTAAAGGGGGGAAGCGAAATGGATGTGCTAAGGGTAGCAGAGGGACTCGGAAATCTGAGATGTCGATAGCGAAAGACAAACGGGGTAAAAGAACAATAGGTCTCTGATGGAGAGACAAGCGGTAGAAAAGCACGTAGTAGATGAGTTACGGGCAAGAGGGACAGCGAAGGATGTATGTTAAGGAGAAGCTAAGGGAGGGGAAGGGGCCCAGTGGGGATGGCAGGTAATGAGAGGTGTGGTTGGGATATTGACACGTCTTCGGGGGGTTCGGGGACCGGGAGTGAAATAAAAAATAGCGATGTAGGCAGGGTGGGTGGGGTACGGGAAAGGGGATCGGGGTGGACACACGGCTTAAAGAGAGTTGAGGGGCAGTAAGAGAAAAAAAAATAATATGGAAAGTAAAAGGCTTGGGTAGGAGAGGTAGCCGAATGAACGGGAATAGTATTGAGAAGAGGGTTAAGGTAGTCTAAAGGAAGTGTGGGCGGTGGTGCGGGTGGGTGTGAGGAGCAATGAACAGAGCAGAGAGGGGGCGGGAAACGTCGAGGATCGGCAAGCTAGCAAGTAGGCCGGTGATACAGAATAGAGGGGGTGAGGCATAATAAAAAAAAGAGGGAAAGAATGGGCAAGAGGCGTTGAGCGACGAGCTCGCAACGGAGACGAGAACTGGAGTAAGCAGGTCGGGAATAAGAAAGCCGCTTGTGAAATAGCAGAGAAAATATGAAGTGAATACTAAAAAGGAACGGGGCCGGGGGGGTTGGTGAAAGAGGATATCAGGAAGAGGGATAAGGTCGGTGTAGCAGTATGAAAAGTATGGGGATGGGAAAAAGGGGTGTGGAAACGAGTAAGGAGAGTAGAAAAGATCGACGAGGAAACAGGGAAAAGACGTGCGTACGGAGGAGGGAATAGGGGATAATAAGATCAATAGGCAAGAAATAAAGATGTGGGCGAGGCTAGAGAGGTGAAGTAAGGAGATGGGGAAGTGAGAATGATGAAACTAAGGCGTGGGCTGGGGCATTAACAGGAGACGTGAGAAGAAGGGGGATGGCAGCACTAGTTGTATCAGGAACCGGGGGAGCAAGCGAAGTAGTGAGAAATTTGACTGATGGGGAGAAATAGTGAGAACAAATCGCGTGAAAAGAGGGAAAGAATCCTCCCAGATAGGTAGTACCGTTATATCCAATACACACCACAGAGAGGTAATACCGGTAAAGCACACGTACACGTCCAGAGAGGTAATACCGGTATACACATACACGCCCAGAGAGGTATTACCGTTATAACACATACAGCACCCGCGACTGTAATACCGTTATACACATACACCCGCAGATAGGTAATACCGGTATAACACATACACCCCCAGAGGGTAAATATCGGTATACACAATACCGCCAGAGAGGTAATCCCGGTATACACATACACGCCGCCAAGAGAGGTAATACGGTATACACATACACGCCCAGAGAGGTATACCGGTATACACACACACCCCGAGAGAGGTAATACCGTTACACATACACCCCAGAGAGGTAATACCGGTATCACATACACGCCCAGAGAGGTAATACCTGTATCACATACAACACCCAGAGGTTAATACCGGTATAACACACACGCCCAGAGAGGTAATACCGGTATACACATACTGCCCAGAGAGTTATGCGTGTATAACACATACAACCCCAGAAGGTAATACCGTATACACATAACGCCCAGAGAGGTAATCCGGTTATACACATACACACAGAGAGATAAATACCGGTATACACATACCACGCCCAAGAGTAATACCGGTATACCCATACACGCCCATGAGAGGTAATACCGGTATAACACATACACAACCGCAGAGAGGATACCTGTATACCAGTAAAATACCATAGAGTTATAACGTATACACATAACCCCAGAGGATAACCGGATACAATACACCCATAATCTACCGGTATACACCATACACGCCCAGAAGGGTAATACCGTGTATACACATACACCCAAGAATATCCCGGTATACACTACACGCCAAAGGTTAATACCGGTATAACCCATACACGCCCAGCGAGGTATACCGGTATAACTCCACTACCCAGGAGGTAATACCGGTATACACATCCACGCCCTAGAGGTAATACCGTATACACATACACGCCCAGAGAGGTATACCGGTATACACATCACACACCCAGAGAGGTAATACCGGTATACACATACACCGCCAGAGAGGTGTAACCTTGAAAAAACGGTATACACATACCACCCAAGAGGTTAATACCGGTCATAACACATACACTCCCAGAGAGATTATACCGGTATAACACACACGCCCAGAAGTCACTACCGTATAACACATACACCCCAGAGGTAATACCGGTATACACATACACGCCAGAAGAGATAATACCTTATACACATACACCCCGAGAGGTATAACGTAACACATACACACAACACATCACCCAGAGAGGTAATACCGGTATATACATAACACGCCCAAAGAGGTAATACCGGTATACACATACAGCCCAGAGAGGTAATACCGGTATACACATACCCGCCAGAGAGGTAATACCGGTATAACTAATCACAACACCCAGAAGGGCAGAGTACCGGTATAACACACACAACACCAAGATGTAATACCCGTATACACTAACACGCCAGAGAGGTAATACCGGTAACACATACACGCCCAGAGAGGAGTAATACCGGATATACACATACACGCCCATAGAGGTAATACCGTATACACATACACGCCCGATAGGGTAATACCGGTATACACAACACATACACGCCCAGATAGGTATACCGTATACACATCACGCCCGAGAGGTAATACCGGTATACACATATACACCCAGAGAGTATATAACCGGTAAACACAACAACCAACGCCCGAGAGGTAATACCGGTATACACACACCCCCAGAAGTACCGTATACACAACCCCCCAGAGAGTAAGTAACCGGTATACACAATCCAAGGTAAATCACGGGTATACACATACACTCCCAGGAGAGATAATACCTGTATACACTACACGCCCAGAGAGAGTAATCCGGTTATACACACTACAACGCCAGAGAGAGTAATAACCGGTATAACCATACACGCCCCGAGAGGTATTACCGTATACACATACACCCCAGAGATAATACCGGTAAATACACTACACGCGCCAGATAGGTATAAATATCTGTTATACACACACAAACGCCCAGGACGAGGTATACCGGTATACACACACACGCCCAGAGAGGTAATACCGTATACACTACAACGCCCAAGAGGTAATACCGGTATAACCATACACCCCAGCGAGTAATACCGGTATACACATACACGCCCGAGAGGTAATACCGGTATAACATACACATCCACGCAAGAGAGATAATACCGGTACACATACACGCCCAGAGAGGTAATACCGGTATACACATACACAACGCCCAGAGAGGTAATACCGGTATACCATACACCGCCAGGAGTATAGGTAACACATACACGCCATAGAGGTAATACGGTAGAACACATCACACGCTCAAACGGTAAACCGGTATAACACCTACACACCCAGAGAGGTATAAATACCGGTATAACAACACATCACACCCAGAGAGGTAATCGGTAATATACCCTACAAACGCCCAGAGAGGTAATACCGTATACAACACATATACACGCCCAGAGATATAATACCGTTATAACACCTACACGCCCAGAGAGGTAATACCGGTATACCCATACACGCCCAGAGAGATAATACCGGTATACACATACACGCCCAGAGAGGTAATACCGGTATACACATACACGCCCAGAGAGGTAATACCGGTATACACATACACCCCCAGAGAGGTAATACCGGTATACCCATACACGCCCAGAGAGGTAATCATATATAGCTTGGAGGATAGAGGGTATATATATATATATATATATATATTGGTGCAGGAGGGAAGCATATTTCAGATAAATTAACGTACTAGGGCAGGAGGTCATTCCCTGAGGCTGGAGGGTAATGTGAGGGAGAACTGCGTGGAACGGGTGGTGGAGTCGTGGAACGGGCTCTCAACAAAGGTGGGCAAAGGAAAACCCGCAGACTCGGTGGCCCAAAGGGGTTCTTATCCGTCATCAAATTATTTTTCTATTGAACTTCTGCGTCTCCTGCTATCATCCACATCTCTTTCTGTGTACTATACTATATACTATATATATATATATATACTATAGTATAATGCTCCTTATAATAAATAGGGGGCCTCCTTCATTTGCAGAGAAATATATACTAAATTACGTAGCTTCCTTTGCCCAGGTGAAGAAGCGCGCGGTGCGAAAGTGACATTGTTGGAACGCTAACGCGTTTTATTTAAATGCACATTTCACAAATCTCTCACAAAAGCAGTCTTTAAAAAATAATTAAAATGCAATGCCGATTAAAATAAAAAGGCAAATAAAATACATGACATTTATGTCATGGGACTGCCGCTACTTTGTGTCACATGACATCACAACATTGATACCAATGCGCCTGACATCATAGTTCCGACAGGGTTACAGTCGCGTCAAACAGGCTTCAAGGCCAGAATACCGGGTTTTGTTTCTTCTAAATATACGTTTCACAGAAAAGGGGCACAAATGATGTGTTTCACGTTCATATAAACACTTTTAAGAAGCCTGTAACAGTGTTACAATACACAACGTTTTTGCCAATATTTTTCAAATGTGTTGCAACAGAATCAATATAAAAGGGATCAAGTTGTGTAACTATTAATTGCAACGAAGGAGAACTGATACCCCGAGTAATGCCATATAATGAACAATAACTGATACCCCGAGTAATGCCATATAATGAACAATAACTGATACCCAGAGTAATGCCATATAATGAACAATAACTGATACCCAGAGTAATGCCACACAACGAACAATGGGCCTCAATATAACAAACTTGCAGCTGAACTCCTTCCCCTGAGAACTCCTCCCCGCAGAGAGCGCTATTAGAATCGTGGCAGGTCTGGAGACACATTGGGAACCTCTCACCCATAATTATCTGCGTGGAAATGCTACAAGTAATCATTATGAAATGCATGGTCTTTTATCTACAGGGACAGTGTATAATTAGCAGGAACCAATCTCCTTTTCCTTTGTTTTAAAGACACAAAGCCTTGTATTGCTGAACAGTACATTTATTTTTGGACGGTATATATGTATCGTCAACTGGCAAATCCAAGGGTCTATCTCCAGGGTTTCTGGGAACCCTGCGGCAGTGTGGAGAGCCGGCCGGGTGGCGGTGAGCGAGAAACGGATCTGTAGCTGCTGACTCCAGCAGAGCACTAGTTATAACAGAGCAAGCAGAGTTAATTAGCAAGGTCACAGCTGCATGGTTAGCCCATTAAAAAGGACAGCCTAGCTCACGATGGGCTGTCTGGGACCAGGACGATAACTGCCCTGCGACTCTGCTGCTGAAGGTCTGTCCCAAACTGGGAAGTGCTACCTGAAGGTCTGTTATACGTGTACGTGCCTGAATATCCTGCCCGCTCCCCCGCTGGAGACAGAATGGGAATGATGGAGATAGGCAGAAGATACAAAAATAAAGAGAATAAAGGCCTGGGAGAGGGGCTGAACCCAGGGCATGCCTTATTTAGTAGCTTTTACACATTGCACGTCAGTATCTAAAAATAAAACATTACGGGTTTGGCAAAAAGACAAAAACATCCGTGCTCATGCTCTCCTAAAATCGGCGTGTTTGCAAGCTTCTCCCCCCCCCCTTCCTGCTCATGTGTGGAAGGACTCCAACATTCCCGCAAAGCTCTCCCGCAGGAGGTCTGAATCATACAAATTAAAAATGCAAAGGACGCACCAGGGATCGGTAAATGAATTGTATTCAATTTAAAAAACAAAGATACACATTGCAACAGTTACAATCTTACCCTGGGGTGGACTTGGATTAAAAAAGATGGAATATTGTCACGGAGGTAGGCGCGAGAGAAATAGCTGGCGTGGTCGGGACGCTCGCGTGTTGATCTCTGAGATGGAACTCCGCCAAAGGAGGAGTAAGAGTCTCTATCAGAGCCGGCCTACCATGTGACCATGAAAAGTACGCAATACGTTACGTGACGTCTACGCGTTTCGCACTGGGCGTGTTTCATCAGGGTTTCTGATCCTTGAATGTGACTCCCTGATCAAGCACGCCCAGTGTGAAACGCGTAGACATAACGTATTCCGTACATTTCATTGGTCACATGGTAGGCCGGCTCTGATTTAGAGACTCTCACTACTCTCTGGTGGATTCCATCTCAGAGATCAACACGTGCGCTTCCCGACCACGCCAGCTATATCTCTCGAGCATCTCTCAAATGCTTTTTAACCACGCCTGTCTGTAAGCATAAGATTGTAACTGTTGCAATGTGTATCTTTGTTTTTTACTTTTTAATACAATTCACTTACCGATCCCTGCTGCGCTCTTTGCATCTTTGAATTTTTACATACGGTTTTCGGTTGACCACCTGTTTTCCAAAGCTTTACAACGCATATAAACCAGGAAGTAATACCAGGTACATCAATAGTGAGTATCTCGTGAAACGTGAGGTCTTTCGGAGCTACAAATAGTGCGATTTCAGTTCGGGAGGATACCTTGGTTCATATCCTGTAACTCACCTGGTAAGGAACTACCTCCAATTAAACTTCTCTAGCAAATGTATTATTATTCAGTTACAAGTATACTGAAGTCATTAGACCGGTCTGTATTGTGCCAACTAGGAACCAGTCATTGGTATCAACAGAGAAGTTGGCTGGTCCCCTATTTAAGGTCTGGCCTCTTTGGCATTTGAGTGTTAAGAGTAGCAAGGGTAACCACAGAGGGGGTGGAGAGGAAAAGTCTCTTAATCGGTTCACAACCAGTAAAAGAGACTGGCCACTATGGTTATATCGAAGATGGGGTCTAACAACCCATCAGATAGATCTATATGATGACGGTAGCTGTGGAAATAGCAACAGGTGTGACTGTAAGGAAGAAAAAGCAGTGGTACTGCGTAGTGGGTGGATATAAACATAAACCTTTAATAGGAAATTCCTATAGGTCTATCTGATGGGTAGTTAGATCCTACCTTAGCTATATCTATAGCACCCATAGTGCCGCCTGTCTTTCAATGGTTGCGCACCGATTAAGGGACTTGTCCTCTCCACCGCCTCTGTGGGTACCCTTCCAACGCCCGACCTTCCCTTAGGAGCACCTTCTTAAGCCACACTTATTTTATGTGCTGAGCGCTCGGCTTCTTTATGCTTAGTATAGATAATAGTGTTATACAAGCCCTTTGGATCCACAACTTTACACCCTGCACAAACCTATTCTACGGCATTTGGATGGTCTTACCTCCTACAAAATAGTTTTCAACATGGTTAATTATCTCGTTGTAGTCACTAATGATGTTGTCACCATGGATGAGCACCGGAACTTCTTCTCCAAGGTTGAGGCGCATAAACCAAGGCTCTTTGTGCTCGGTGAGGGGTAGGCTGACATCTCGCTCATCACATGGCACTCCCTTCTCTGCGATCACAAGGCGTATCTGCACATACAGAGAGGTGTTAACACCGGAGAAAAGCTCAATGGGGTCGGCCACCCAAAACAAATGCATACATTGAATAGGTCAGAATTTGGCGGTCATCCTCCCTAAGCATTATACACAATGACATGAACACCTTTAGTCCGTATTCAATATATTTCACAAGAGCCCAGCACCTCGAAGACATTCAGTGAGCACCATATGAATGGAAGAGGACAACCTTCCTCTTCTGTTTGTGTCATTGGTGGACACGCCACACCCACATGATAGCTTGTGTAGTAATCAGTCGTACGGGACTTCCTGTGGCCAAGGGCTTAATAAACTGATTTTATGGCATTTTGAATTATCAACCTAATACATAGATCAGTGTTTTTCAACTAGGGTTCCTAGAAAGTGTTGGGTTCCTCAAGCATCCCTAAAGGGTGCCCAGCAATTTTTAGGTCATTTGAAAACTGTACCAAATACAGAAAAATGTACAATGTATCTGACCTCAGACACGCTATTAGAGAGGGTTGGGGTTCTTTACAATGTATCTGATCTCAGACACACTATTAGAGAGGGTTGGGGTTCCTTACAATGCATCTGATCTCAGACACGCTATTAAAGAGGGTTGGAGTTCCTTACATTGCATCTGATCACAGACGCGCTATTAGAGAGGGTTGAGGTTCCTTACAATTCATCTGATCTCAGACGCGCTATTAGAGAGGGTTGGGGTTCCTTACAATGCATACAGTAGGCTCTTTTCTGGGACCTCTTCTCTTTTCTCTGTACACACTCTCTCTAGGTGACCAAATCACATCTCTTGGGTTTAAATATCACCTCTATGCTGACGACACTCAAATTTACTTTTCAACACCCGACCTTACACCTGCTGTACAGACCAAAGCTTCTGAATGTCTCTCTGCGATATCACCTTGGATGGCCCTCCCCCGACAAACTTAACATGGCAAAAACAGAGCTCCTCATACTTCCTCCCAAACCTGGTCCTACTACCTCCGTCCACATCACTGTTGGAAGCACCGTCATTCACCCAGTAGCCCAAGCACGCTGCATAGGGGTCACACTCAACTCCTCTCTCACATTCGCCCCTCACATTCAAAACGTATCTAAAACCTGTCACTTTTTCCTCCGCAATATAACAAAGATAAGCCCTTTCCTCTGTTACTCGACTGCTAAAACGCTGACACAGGCCCTCATTCTCTCCCATCTCGATTACTGTAACCTCCTGCTGTCCGGCCTTCCTGCCTCTCACCTACAATCTATCCTAAACACTGCTGCCAGAATCACTCTACTCGTTCCTAAATCTGTCTAAGCGTCTCCCCTGCTGAAATCGCTCTCCTAGCTTCCTATCAAATCCCGCATCTCGCACTCAATTCTCCTCCTCACTTTTAAAGCTTTACACTCTTCTGCCCCTCCTTACATCTCAGCCCTAATTTCTCGTTATGCACCATCCAGACTCTTGCGTTCTGCTCAAGGATGTCTTCTCCCTACCCCCTTTGTATCTAAAGCCCTCTCCCGCCTTTAACCTTTCTCACTCACTGCCCCACACCTCTGGAATGCCCTTCCCCTCAATACCCGAATAGCACCCTCTCTATCCACCTTTAAGACCCACCTTAAGACACATTTGCTTAAAGAAACATATGAATAGCACTGTGGATTATACTGGACACATGATACATAAAGCTTGGCCCCCTGCAGACGCACTTACCAGAACGCCCTCCTACTGTCTCTGTATGGTCTTCCTCCCTACCAATTAGATTGTAAGCTCTTCGGGGCAGGGACTCCTCTTCCTAAATCTTACTTTTATGTCTGAAGCGCTTATTCCCATGACCTGTAATTTGTTTTATTTGTTATTTATGATTGTCACGTGTATTACCACTGTGAAGCGCTGTTACATTAATGGCGCTATATAAATAAATACACAGATACCCAACAAGCTCTGAGAAACCATTACCAGTACCACATAATATGTATATATATATATATATATATATATATGTGTCAAAAGGAGTGCTAGTGGGTGTGTGTAACAGGGGAGTAATCCCTGTTCAAGTAATGTGCCTTTAATCTAACAGTGTGGTGGTTAACTGCTGGTAGTCAATTAATAAACACCACCTGCCTGATTTAGATTGCTTACAAAAGCCTGTCTTGTGAGACAGGAAGTGACTACTTAGCTCTGACTGAGAGCTGAACTTTGGAGACAGAGCAGTGGTTCTTGAGTCTCCCAGGAGAGACTGACCAAGAGAACACAGATCTCTGGAGCTGACAAATAAGATTTCTAAACCTGGATGCTGATATTTTCTGTGCACACACTGGTGCGGTTCCAGGAGAGCAGAGAAGCTTACTCTACAGCAGCTAACAGATAAGACTTTCATTCTTAAGAGACTTCTTATATCTGCTTATCTCATGCTATGTGTTTGGGGTTGGGAGAAATGCTTAACTAAGGGAGATGTGAATTAATTGCATCTTCTCTAGGCTGAGCAAAGTCCCGCTTCTTCTCTAGGCTGGGCAAAGTCCCGCCTGTTCTCTAGGCTGAGCAAAGTCCCGCCTGTTCTCTAGCCTGAGCAAAGTCCCGCTTCTTCTCTAGCCTGAGCAAAGTCCCGCTTCTTCTCTAGCCTGAGCAAAGTCCCGCTTCTTCTCTAGGCTGAGCAAAGTCCCGCCTGTTCTCTAGGCTGAGCAAAGTCCCGCTTCTTCTCTAGCCTGAGCAAAGTCCCGCCTGTTCTCTAGGCTGAGCAAAGTCCCGCCTGTTCTCTAGGCTGAGCAAAGTCCCGCCTGTTCTCTAGGCTGAGCAAAGTCCCGCCTGTTCTCTAGCCTGAGCAAAGTCCCGCTTCTTCTCTAGCCTGAGCAAAGTCCCGTCTGTTTTCTAGGCTGGGCAAAGTCCCGCCTGTTCTCTAGCCTGAGCAAAGTCCACGGTCTGTTGCAGCCAATTAGTGAGTATCTTTCTAAAAATCTTGGAAGTGATTGGACTGATTGATCTGGAGTTCTTCAGGTCTATTTTGCCGCCATTCTGAATGAGAATAACTCTGATATTTCTCTGTTCTGGAAGAGTCCTAATGAGTCCATGTGTGAGTAAGCTGTGTGTGAGTAAGCTGTGTGTGAGTAAACTGTGTGTGATACCTTCCAGATGGTTTCTAAATGCCCTTATTTATAAGAGAAAGAGGGAGAGACTGGAGTTTTAGTTAAGAAGGGATGTGAAATATTGGAGATGATACAGCGTTGGCAGCAGATTTGAGTAGATAAATCAGGGAAGGTGGCAGAGTTTCAAACAAATTAAATCCCCGAATGGAACGTCCTCGCAAGGGAGAGGTCAGTATTTGTA
The DNA here is from genome assembly GCA_036426205.1 of Ascaphus truei. Lineage (NCBI taxonomy): Eukaryota > Metazoa > Chordata > Amphibia > Anura > Ascaphidae > Ascaphus > Ascaphus truei. The sequence goes on from WSYH01001546.1 coordinate 113,369, forward strand.
AGCCAAGCCAAGCCAACCCAAACACGGCCAAGCCAACCCAAACACGACCAAGCCAACCCAAACACGACCAAGCCAACCCAAACACGACCAAGCCAACCCAAACACGGCCAAGCCAACCCAAACACGACCAAGCCAACCCAAACACGACACTAGATTTATCATGCAGAGAGCTTCATTGTCCACATTGTGTGCGCAGGGCCAGCCTTACCTTTGGCGGGGCCCAAGGTGGCATGCCGGCAGTGGGGCCCCTCCTCCTGCAGCGTCATGATGTCACAGCAACATTGTGTTGTCATGGTGACGCTGCAGAAGGAAGACCACTCTGGGTAAGGTAATACCACCCTGCATGCGCACATAGGCACCTCCCCCAGCTACACGCAGACCGCACATACACCCACCCTCCCCACCTGGGGGTGAGCAGCGGTGCGGTCCTGCGCCGGTTCGGGAACTCCCCAGCTCCCTCCTCCAGCTCTCCCCTATACTGTTGGGCGGACTTTGGATCCCGGCCCCGACAGGAGGAGGGAGGGGAGGAAGCGCGGGGACCCCAAAGGCGCGAGGCCCAATGCAACCACCTTGCTCCCCTTGGCCTAATGCTGGCCCTGTGCCCAAACGTACCTTTGTATCCCATGTTGGCCCTGTGATTTTCTGCATTATACTGGATATTTGTGTTACCTGGGGAAACAATGTCACTCAGCCCTACGTCTGTATTATATTTACAAATTAATTCCAGCCACCTGACCCCATTATTCTCATCCTACATTCACATCAACATGAATTGCTAAATGCGTTAGTGCAAATTTCCTTTCAGATCTGTGCCGATTTAGAGTAAAGATGTTTGAGGAGCCAGTTTACCGAATATACCTAATTTAAGAGGACACCTGCTAATGCAGAGATGAGGACCAATGCACAGGTTTCTCTTTTCCTCGCTTCAAGTTTCCATAGTTACTTTCTGATACCTAGCTGGTGTCTCTGCTTTTTGCCCCCACCAGAGACGGAACAGCCAGTCTTCTGCGCCTGTTATATTTAAGCATCATCTTTTAGCTTGATGTCTTTGCCTTTTATATTCACACGAACCGCAAAATGTGCCTTCAGATGGAGTTCAGATGTCGCATGGTACATTATTATATTATCCTTCTCTAACGTAGAGAAGTCATTTCGTGCTGTGCGTTCTCGCTGCTCGGGACTCTTGCCGTTACTCGTCCTTCTGGGTGTGGAAGGTACAATGGGCAGATCGAGAACGGGGGGGAATTACTGAAGCCGAAAAGAGACGGCAAGTTACAAGCGTTATTGATGTATTTCCTAATTGGTACATAAAGCTTCCTGCGGGAGAATGTCAGGTCGCTAAAACATGACGGGTTTTATTCTGTTAACCCCTTCAGCAGTGCTGGACAAAGCAGTTTCCCGGCTGCTGGTCCTCTTGTTGCCACCGGGGCCACGCTCTCCCACAGCTACGAGCCTCCCTCACTGACACTGTGCCACGGCGAGCCTCTGACGCCGGGCCTCATGCAGGTGCTCGGTGCATACCGACGTCAGAGGCTCGGCGTGGGACAGTGTTAGTGAGGGAGACTCGTAGCTGGGGACAGCCACGGCCCTTGTCCCGTCTCTCCTCCTCACCCCCCATCCCCCTCAGCGGCCCTGTCCTGCTCCCTTTCCTACATGGAAGAACACGGAGACCCATCCTTCTTTACTAAACTGTCAGTGATATCCAAGCCTGACTGATATTTATATCCCGATAGTAAAACAAATCATTGTCACAATATTACTGTTATATGGGCACATTACCCAACTCTAGGCTGGCTGGATCATGAGGGTCAGTTAAATTAAATAAGATAATCTTTATTAAAAATATATATCTTAATAATCCACCGGACACGCCATGACATGTGAAGGATGGACAGTTTTATATCTCTGCAATAAAAAATAGAATAAGTGGTTTAGTTTGGCTTAGAAGTGGTGTTGATATTTGGTGAAGAATCCACTTGTAAATTCAGAAGGAGTTGTAAAATCCGGCAATATATAATATATAATATATCCCTTAGCGTGTGGTGTGACGAGACTGCTACGTCTGTCAAATATCTTCAAAAAGAAGGTGCTCAAAATGTTTGAAAAACGAAATTCACTAAACTGAAACCAAGATAACGAGCGGAGATTAAATATAATCAGTTACAATGAAGCAGAAGAGTTTGTCTGGCTGTGGATACACGTTATCATTCTTTGTTTTCACTTATCGTGCAATGGGGGAAAATTGCAGCGGTATCAGAAATACTCATGATTTAGCAAGAGGAATTAAATACTCCTTCTGCCAGGTCAAAAACACCACAACAGCAGAACAGCCCAACAGCACAACAGCAGAACACCACAACAGCCCAACAGCAAAACACCACAACAGCAGAACAGCACAACACCACAACAGCAGAACAGCCCAACAGCAGAACAGCACAACAGCACAACAGCACAACAGCCCAACAGCAAAACACCACAACAGCACAACAGCAAAACAGCAGAAAGGCAAAACACCACAACAGCAGAACAGCACGTGCTATAAATTCACCCCCTTTGTCCTGTGCCTTTGGTAATAGAAATTAGGTTATAAGATCTTCTGGGGTAAGGTTTCATTCATGTCCATAAGGGCTATATATGAAGCGCAAAACGTTGGTGTTTAAATGGCAATAATGTTTAAGCTCACACGGTTAAAATCCTTTGCTCCCTTGAGGGATTGTGAATATAGGAGTTAGGGAGGACGTATTATGTAAAGTTACATTTCTTCAGCATCTCTCTCTTCTGTTTTCTCTTCTCTTAGTGCAGAAGAGGCCAACTCGAGTCCTCAAGGGCCACCAACAGGTCAGGTTTTCAGGATATCCCTGCTTCAGCACAGGTGGCTCAGTCATTCTGACTGAGCCACTGATTGAGCCACGTGTGCTGAAGCAGGGACTGATTGAGCCAAATGTGCTGAAGCAGGGACTTAGAGCTACCTGTGCTGAAGCAGGGATATCCTGAAAACCTGACCTGCTGGTCTATTCTTAGTGTTTTTTCATTTATTGCAGATACTTTAGACAGAATATGCAGCACTCTACGGAGCCCACATCCTGGGCTTGATGTACAGACTCGTGTGTATCAAGATGCAGAAATAAGGGGAAAATATAATATTGCTCAATGCGAATCTTCATCCCAATATGTGTAACACCGCCGTCAGAAGAGGGGGGAGCTGGGGAGACCCCGAACTGGCGCAGGATCGCACCCTGCTCACCCCAAGGTGTGTGTGTGTAGAAGGGGTGTCTAGGTGGTTCTTTCCTTCTCTGGAACGGCCCTCCTCCTGCAGCGTCACGGCATGACATCATGGCGACCTGACGTCACATGGCGTTAAGCCCCGCTGGGGTAAGGCACCTCTGCACTGTGGCGATTTCTGACGCTCTCTTTGCATCAATTTACTGCTTCAGTAGTAAAAGTTCTCTGAATTACACCAGTATCAGGCTTCAGATACACACACACACAAACACGCCTATTAATTACACACACACAAACACGCCTTAATTACACACACACAAACACGCCTATTAATTACACACACACAAACATGCCTATTAATTACACACACACACAAACACGCCTATTAATTACACACACACACACACGCCTATTAATTACACACACACACACACGCCTATTAATTACACACACACAAACACGCCTATTAATTACACA